>KK113587.1:1251635-1293051 GCA_000611955.2 Stegodyphus mimosarum | reverse complement strand
TATTCAACATCGTACAACGGCACGCAAAAGGGCCCACATCAGCTCAAAGGGCTTTTATGACAATGATTAATTGTGTGAGAACCTTTTATCTAACCAAATTCTGGAGAACAGTAAATATGGAATGAAATTTTGTACAAGTGTTATGTTGTAAAACGTGGGTAGATACCACTAAGCTTTCATTTAACTTGGGATTGAGGAAATGCGAAAGAATAAGCTTTGTCAGAGTTTTCCGAAACCGGGGTTTCGGGACTGGTCTCCGGGGTAGAGAATACCGGTTCTTCGAAAGTAATTATTAAATAATTTTGCTCTATGAAATCATAAAACTGTTTGGGATTGCTGTAGATGTAATTATGTAAATGGCAAAAGATTATATTTGTCTGTTCCCTTTGGTAAATAATGTGCATTTTATATTTACATTACTTTCTATTGTTTCGTGATTACAATTCTCCCTAGAGTTGTTAGATTAAAATTTTGTCTTTAAGCGAAACTGTATCAACATACTGTGAGATATCGTTGTATTTACTCCTTTCTTGCCCATTCTGTAAATATTAGCACCCTATTATTTCCAGTGACGAGACGTCGGTGACACCACATTACATTGTGATTCTTTGATTGAGCCAGTGATGCAGTTGGTCCTTTGACCAGTGAGGGTTAGTTTTATAATAGAACTTAAGCTGTAAGTGGTGTCGCATGGTTAAGCATATGACGGTGAATAGATATCGCAAAACATTAAAAAAACTTGTTTTTATTAATATTTAATATTGATACTGTCTTGTTATGCGTAACTTATCACTTGAATTGTCAGTGACTTGAACCTAGCCTTCTGCGTTTGCTTTAGTTCTTTGTTTCGCAGCTCGAATTCGCATAATACGACACATTTTTTAGGAAACATTTAACAAACGTGTTAAGGTGATTACTTATAAACAATATCAAAAAAAAAAAAAACTTCTGTATGTTAGAGTAATAATATTTAGTATGAGGGAGGCGGTAGACTGAGGAAATTTCCAATGCGCTGCAATCCTAAACCTAGACCCATTATGCATTATTTAAATACCAAGTAAAGGATGGGAACTGAATGATTCAAAAATAGACTATTTCTTTTGAGATATTTGGCTTTCGTTCTGAACGAAATATTTTCAGCCTTTTGTCACTGCATTCACCAGGAATAATTGATGTTGGAAGACTGTGGAGAACATAAACGAAAGATGCGATTAGTTCAGGTACATAAATCAAGATTAATTGTGTAACTTTTTTTCTTGAAATGAAATCTTTGAAATGAATTCTTTCTTTTTTCCGTCTCTAATTCAAACTAGAGACAGAAGACAAATGATTTCAGTTGGCACCTTTGTTACTTTAGAAGCCACGGAAAATGCCTAGCTTCACCTGGTTAGGTATCATATTGCAAGAAAAAGCAAAATAGGAGTCAACCAGTCAAGGCTCTGATCCTCAAATGATGTTTGCTGAGGCTTATGAAGACGTTTCTGCAAGTAATTTTTATTCTTAGAGCTTTTTAAACTATTATAGGTTTATTTAACTCTTTTAAAAAATACTAAACTTTTGCTGCACAGTAAATTTTTGGATTAATTGAAAAACGATATGTTAGATTTTCAAACTTTGAAAAAAATTTTAAGTTTCCAATAAGGTTTTAAAGCTTGCTAAAGGTTTTCACATTTACATGTATTTATAATTTTAATACACATACATAAAATCAAAATAACTTTAATATATATGTATATTTAATATATACTATAATCACTCTCGTTGTAAAGGTGGATGGAAAGTAGACACAGACGTTCGTTACTACGTTTATTGGCCGTAAGAAGAACAAGTTGGTACAATAGATATACACTCACTTCCAAAAGTTAAGCACAGAAAGGAAAATGCTAATTTCCGGAAGCCAATGAGAATTGAAGAGGATGCAATTCGCTGCAGAGGTAGATGGAAGTATGCAAATATGTTAGGTAACAGCCAATCGCGCTTTTATGTCAAGAAATATGCAAAAAAGGCAGTCTTATAAGAAGCCATCTTTATGAAGGGCTACAGAAGTTGATTGTAAGTGTTGATAGAAGGGGTTTGAAACTTTGGCACAATTTGTTTTCAAGACATACGTGTTTCTATGACTTCCAGAAGACGAATGGAAGATTCTGACCGCTGGCGTGCTGTGGGGCGAATTGAAGCAGGACAGTCGATCACAGATGTTGCTCTTTTCTTCGGCGTTCATCATTCTGTAATTTCACGTTTATGGAAATAATTCCAAGCCACACAGACAGTTGTCCGAAGGCCCGTAGTCGGTCGCCCAAGGGTTACAAACCCCGCGGAAGATTGATATATTGCTATTGTAGCCAATCGGAATCGCAGAGCGACCTCCATACGTGTGACATACGATAATGACCCAGCCGAATATTGATTCTAAGGCTGTTAACGATTGTCCCGGAACAGTTAAAACATCCATGAAGCATTATCTCGCCAAATACATCTGCGCCTTAAAGAATATCTATTGGGCCAGGCTGGAAGCAATTTGTATCTGTCAACCACAACTGTTTAAAAGCTATCAAAACAGACGTATCAACTTGATATTGAGGAAGGTCGCATGTGATCCTGGGTATAATTAATGCATTAGCTGAAATACTTGCGTTTTTACAAAATGGTGATGTTATTTGTAATTGAACTGATCCTGAAACCTTATCAATTTCTTGCGAGCTCAAGCCATTTACATTTATGTTTGCGCTAGTGCGCTTTAGCTGTAATAAATTTACACAGTGCTCGCGAATAAATGAGCCCTGGCTGCCTGAATCAATTAGCATCCTTCATTTTTGTAAATCGCCATTACTATCTTTAACATAAACAATTGCAGTAGGCAACAGAATTGCCTGCGTGACAGGCACCGTGGCATTATTGCTACTAATAGTAGAAGCTCCGAGTTCCGTGGGTGTATGACTTTTTTCACCATTTGAATTTTTTTGAACATAACACTATATTATGTGGCTTTGAACAAGATTTACACATGCCTGCATGACATTTGAAAATGGGATACGTTTTACTTTCTTTCAAACAATTAGCACATAATTTATTCCTTTTAATAATATCCCATTTTTCTGTAATAGGGAGTTCTAGAAAGCTGTCACATTTAAATAATTGAGAATAAGAATTACTCTTACAGTGAATGCACAAATTAAGGACAAGTTGGGACGAAAAAGCGTATCTACCACCCGAACTGTGAATTTTAGTTTCAAAAAGCAAACCCGCCTTCTCCCTCTGGTACTTTGCCAACGAAGCAATAGCTTTCGCTGTTTAAAATAAAGAGTTTGAATTCAGCGAAAGCAGAAATTTTTTTGTTTGTTTGCTTCATCGTCCAACCTATTAGTGTTTCATGATCAAGTTTTCCTTTTAACAGAAAAATAATCATAGTATCCCAATGCTGTACTGGCTGTTTAAGGATTTTTAATGTATCAATACACTTGTGTTGTTTCAATTAATCTCCGCAAACCTGAAACTGTTTCATGTTTTAACACGTCATCCAAAAATATTGCTGCTGGCTCTCGACGGACCATGTAAAGGTGGATGGAAAGTAGTCACAGCCGTTCGTTACTGCTTTTATTGGCCGTGAGAAGAACAAGTTGGTACAATAGATATAGTTCGGCGCTCGCAGGCGCCCTTTTGCAAAGAACAAATTCAAAATTTACATAAGGCGCGAACAATCGTAGCATCGCATGCATACTGCTGTGCTATAGCTTATGGTTACATGATCCTTTAGATGCGATGCGATAAACAAGGCGTTGCTGTCATTGTTAAAATTTATTCCTTTCTGTCCAGTTTTATCCAAGTTGTCAACCATTAAGGATATGCTCACACCTAAGTAAGAAAATGGCTCCACTGTCTTCATCCAAGCTGAGTATGTACCACAGACGCTCGGAATACAATGGCAGAGGTTAATTACTAAATCTGTGTAATTCTCAAGACGGTGTGTATGAATTCGTAACTATTCCTCAAAATTTACTAATTGAATAGCGATATTTTTCCGTCAAAATTAGGGATAAATTAGCATTCTGTAATGTGTCTGCTTTTGCATAAGTGGTGTCAGTCTTAGAACGAATCAACCTCTACTATACTAACATATATATGAAAAACACAATGTAAGAAATTTAGAACTAATTTTTCACAAAGACCAAAAACTGAAATTCATAAGTAATATTCTAGTATTCTAAATTTATTTTTATCCAACACGTGAATAATTGGATAATTCTTTTTTGTTTAGTTTAAATTTATATTTATCAAACACATGAATAATTAGCTTAGTAACGTCTATGATAAAAGGTATAACATACTTTTCGGATATTAAAATAGAATGCCATTGATTTGGTTTGTCCTTTCATACATCTTTGTCAGATCACAAATGACCAAATATGAAGCTCATTTGTGGGCTGGTCTTCTAGTAACATGCATATTCCGCTGATACATTTTCACCTTTATGATTACCTTTTTCATACCTTTTTCGATTAGTAATTGTTGGTATTGATGTCTATTCCGAACAATTGCAAGCTCGTGAATACATGTTATTTCTTAATGGTAAAGCGATTCTATCGCTGAACCTTATTTAAGATCAGCTTTTGCGAGCACGAGTGGAATTATGCTATGGTTTTTCAAGTATGCATTATTTTTGCTTCCCGTATTTTCCGCAATTTTCTCGATGGTAGAGACGTTTCTGCAGAATGCCAAAGGTCTTCTCGGCGTTAGAAATGGTTTCGTCAAATGTCCATGTAGCTAGGATCTCCACGGTCTTCCTTCGAAATTATTTCTTGGGTTACTAATATCCCATAATGGAAACATCATGTAACCAGCCTTGTTGCCTGTTTGAGCCATACTTGATTTTTCTTTGAGGCTACCGAACGACATAATGTGCGAAGCCTGTCTTCGTACCATTATTAAATTTAAACATCGCGCGAATATATACTGTTTCGGTTTGATTTGAAACTTTCCCCTGCCGATGTTCCGTCTTGATTAGAAACAAACTTTCCTCTGCCTCGGAATGGCAACAGTGAGAACTTGACTTTCGATTTGCAATGACGCAGCTCGAACGCTGCTCATGAGATGTAGCATTAGATTCGACTCTAGACTAAATTAATTTGTTTAGTATTTTAATAAATCCTTTTAAAAAGTAGATTGAATATTTTGATCACAGAATAATAACTGAACCACCGCTTGCAGAAATTCAGATGTGGCGTTTAGGCACGTCGTTAGATGCGTGGTTAAATTCGTAGACATCGCCATTCGTCTATTCGATTAGGGATTTTTTGGTACGTAGATAAACATATACATTGAATTCTTTAACAACGCTTTTGCATGCAATTATGCCTCACAGTTTAGATGGAAGCATGTCATTCAAAAGTGGACCTCTGGCAGCTCATGAGTTGTTAATCCGCGAACATTTTTTAGAACTAATAATTATGAAAATTGTGGTGTTAGGTAGCTTTTATTTGTAGCCGTTAGTGTAGCTATTATTTGGTATATAATAAATAAAATGTTCTAAATAAAATAAAATATTGTATATTTTATTAATACGTTATATCGTTACTGTCGCGTGCTATAAAACAAAAATATCATATACACTCTGCACAAAAAAGGGAGGAGGATAGTTTTATACTTTTTGTTCTACTGGGATGATTGGCGAAATTTAATTTGCATTTTACATGTCTCGAAAGCGTGACTTAGGATGTATATTAGATTTATATATAACATCGTTCTAACATAGGTATTTTGACACAAAATCGGACTTTTTCTGATGAAATACCGATTTTTTTCACATTTCGATTCTACGACTCAAATTATGCCGAAGTGCCATGTTTTGTAAGAATCCCACGAGTAGCTTTTAAAAAATTAAAATTAGATCAGGATTTTAGCTCTTCAATATTAATGGAAATTTAGAATATATTTTTTAATATTTTTTTTAAAATTAAACTTGTTTCCTTCCCTCACGGTTCGAAATTTAGATTCCAATAATACAATCCAAATAAAATTCGCAAATATTTTCTGATTTACTCTCAAAATTTGTATTTTTAGTAATTTTTGTTAATTTTTGGAAAAAGTTTTTGAATTACGACTTATTTACCATCAGCTTAAAGTAGATGTATTTCTATGCATAACTGCAAAAATTGAGAGTTTTTTATTCAGAATTTCCCAAGATATATTGAATTTATATATTGCTGCGTTTTGAACTTTGTCATATATGTTATAAGCGGTAATAACGAAAAATGTTGTTCACGCGCTTTGATAAAATTATTTGAAAGATTGAATGATGCACCGTTTTTTCCTCTCGTGCGCAGTGAAAGGAAAGGAAGAATAGGTTACCATAAATTAAGGGTTTCGCCAAGTACAATTCTTGGCCTTAGTGCGCCAAGATAAGTTTTTAAATTTCTCGGTACTTTTCTGACCATATTTTACAAAATTTAATATTTAGGCGTAATTTGAGTAGTAAAATCGAAATATGGAAAAAATATGTCATTTTAGAAAAAGTCAGATTTTGTGTCAAAATACATTAATCTATAACAGTCCATCATATCAGATAGCTTCTCGAATTCTTTAAGATCCGTTGGACTAAATCGAGAATCGCTGTAAAATCGGACCTATATTCCGCGGATAGAAATCTAAGTGCTTTTCTTTTAGTGAATGCTCTCTTTTTCGTCATCTTTTCTCTATGTCATAAGAATGTGAGCGATTGGTGATGAGTTGAGTAATGCATTTGCTTATTTTTGCATTTATTTTTAAAGATAAAGCAGCTATAAGATCCAGCCGTGACTGGTGTTCGGTCTCATACGCAATTAATGGACTCAAGATTGATCTTATTTATTTACAATGCACAACTGCACAACGTAAACTATATACACTTTGTACAAATAGAAATATATCAGTAAATAGAATTGTTAAATTTATAAAATTACCACACTGAGTATATTGAACATTCGGCCTCTTCCACTGAAAGCCAGTCTCCAACTTACCCTTTTTTCCGCCTAGAGAGCGCTACCTATTTTCGGGGTTACAGTTTTGGAGGACTAGGCACTACTCCTTCCCCCTAAGATTGTGGTTGGGCAGGATGTCCAAACACATTCTGATAGCAAAGCCTGGTGCTCACAATTCAACATTATAACTACTAATCAACTAAAAGAAAATATAAAAGTATTACAAAATTTGCATAACAAAATAGTTAACTTTTATGTGTAAACATTTTAAAGAAAAATTTCGAAATGATTAAGAATGTTATACTCAAATTATCTAATTCCTGTAAGTAACTAATTACAGTAACTTTACAAATATTAGTAAAGAAATATCTTGCAATAAGCTTTAAAGAAAATAATAAAATTAACAATTAATCTAAACACGAAATTTAAAGTCTTTATGAATTGTCCATAAATGTTTTGGTCCATATTTTTTTTAATGTTCATTCTCCAATCAGCCTGGACAAAGTGTCTGCATTACCCATTTTGACTCCTACTAAATGTTTCATGTCGATATTGTATTTTGTATGGCAAAAGCCCAACGCTGTAATCTAGATGATTGCGTTGCACATTTTGTCAGGTATGGCAAAGTATTGTGGTCAGTGTAAAGTTCAACTTTTACATTCCAAAAATCCATGTTTCAAATTTCTTCAAACTCCCCACATAGCATAATGCTTCTCTTTCAATTGTAGACCACGATTGCTGAGCTCGAGTTAACTTCTGACTTGCATAGGCTATCGGATAATTGCGTTCATTGAAATTTTGTGACAAACATGCTGCAACTCGTGCATTTGTGCGACATCACAAATGTATAATGAATGGTTGCCCCAGAACTGACGTATACAATGATGGAGCTTTGATCAAAGCATGCTTGAGTTTCTGAAAAGCGATGTCGTACTCTTTTCTCTCCATGGTATTTCCTCAGGTATCTTCTTTGTAAGTTCAGTAAGTGGATATACTAATTCAGAATATTTTGGAATATAGTCTCTCTAATAGTTACATAGGCCTAATAAACTTCTGAGTTGCTTGTTAGTTTTCGGTTTTGATAATCTGGAAATCGCTTTTATCTTCCGCTTGATGTTTTCTAGATCCGATTGCATGACCCAAATATTTGATTTGCAGCTTAGCAAAATCACATTTCCTGATATTGACCGTAAAGCGAAGCTCTTCCAACTTAGTGAGTAGAACTGAATCTCCCATTACTTTATCCTTATGTAAAATTATATTATCAAGTTCCATAAAATTTCCTTGTTTTAAATTAATTCTTACTTCTTCTGAAGTCGGGTAAGACATCTGCTCATCTCGGAATTTCAATACATCATTACATTGATCATTTTCGATCTGTATTTAAGTTGTTACTGAATGCGTGTTGACATGTGTCTCATCATTACTTCCCATTTTAGTTCCTACGCATGACAGAGGAATGATTATTTCAGGCGTATTTGACTTCACCTTCCAAATTCATTTCCCCCATTAAATTTGTTTCCCCCATCAAACCGCATCCGTCGCGTAAGAGTTCAAAGGTTTGTATGTGTAATAAACAATCTACAATCAAGCGATCTGTCACCGCCGCCAAAATGTCTACTGGGTACATTAATAAATCAGAATCCTCATCTTTCAGCGACATAAATAATCTTATTAATTTCGCTTCTATTTCTTCGCCGAATGCAGATATTAATTAATTTTTCCGTTTCTTGATCGCTTGCCGGTAAAATGTTACTGTTTAATATCGGAACTTGTGTATCTGAATCGATAATAGCATCAATTTCTTTATTTTCAACTAATATTTTGACATATTGCAAAGGCTGAATTTCGACTTGTTTCTTGACGAGGTATTCTGTATTAATCTGGGCTACAACCGCGTCATTTTTCTGTGATTTATTACTTTCGGAAGTAGTTTTATTTTGATTATTCGCGTTTAATTTTTTCTGACCGTCTTTAGCTATATGTTGGAAGCATTCACAAATATAGCAATCTTTTTTAAATTTAGTAACTTTGTACAAATCGTCCGGTTTTCCCATAGGAGGGGGTACATAGCGGGTATTTTTGGTTTCAATATTCGGTGTTTTCTGAGAACAGTACCAGTATCATTTAATGATTTTCTTTTGCAAGCGAAGAACGTATCACATTCCTTTCCGATTTGTGCAGGTTTTAACCAACTGTCACCTTGTTTTACGTTTATATGCATGGCTGTATCATGATCAAGAGTTTGCATTGATTTATCGGCTACGATTAATTCATGAACTGTATTTAAATCATTCGCATTCCTTAACGTGCAATAGTATTTCCACTGTGTCATTAACCGGGCTGCAAATTGTGCACGTGTTTCCCCTGACTGACGTTTAGCCTTTCTAAACATATCTAAACATACTTGAGAAGTTGGCTGATATTCTTTTAAGATTTTATTCTTAAATACTTCGTAAATTTTGACATCATCTTCACTAACATAAATCAAAGCATTTGTTGCATTTTCACCTAAAAGATTTATAAAAATTTTGGCTCTATATTCTTCTGGCACAATTTTAATCTAAAATGCTCGTTCTAGCGAAGAGAAATAAGGTGTCCACGATTCCGGACGAGTCGGAACGGATATTGTTAAAGTTTTTATGCTCTTAATTAAATTTTCTAACGATGTGTTATCCGAAAGATTGAAATTAGATGAAGCTCTAAGTTTTGCGATTTCTAGTTCCTGTTCTTCTCTAATTTAAACTTTTCTAGATTCAACTTTTCAGCTTCCAGTTCTTCAGTAGACTTCCTATCGTCAATTATGGATACAAGCATCGATTTAACGGATTCAGGATCAGTTTTGTAATCATTACTGTTAATAATTTTATGTTTCAGTTCCGTGAGTTTAAGACTTTCATCAACATCCTGACCTAGTTCTTTTGCCAATAGAAATAAATCTTCTTTTTTGAGACCTTTAACTGAGAACATTTTGCGACTTTCTTATAACTTTGCGGCGGACCACACAGAGATAAGTAAATTGCGTGTGCAGTCCCTGCAATTCAGTGCTGCCAGCCTTTACGACGTGGCACACGACATGTTTTTGACATCGCAGAGACATAACTTCACGACTAGTGTCAGGAGATTTCAACGTTCTGTTTCTATCGTCAAAGCCTCTCGATTTCAGGAGGGGTGACGAACCAATGATCTGATTTTCCCTCTGATATCGTTCCAGATATAACGAATCGGACGATGTAAAATGCTACAGTAAAATTAAAGAGGCTATTTCAGTCTGAAGATTTTCGCCATCGGAGTAACATCAAAAGAACGCTCCGGAACTCTCGACTAGAGAGACCTGCAATGCTCTTGTTGCACTCTCGATTAGAGAGACCTTCGTTAGCAGACTCCTCACACTACGAGGACTATAATTCATTTAAATACCTGTTTATGCTATATGTATATAATTCATATATATATGTGTGTGTGTGTGTGTGTAAAGAGCTTCTTATAATTCTATTAAATGTGTTTTGAGTTTCAAATGCAGTAAGAATTAAGTAACATCTCAACATTACCTAATCATTATAAGGAGTCAGATATGCTACTTGCGGCCATTCAACTCGGGGTAACCTGACTGTCACTCCCACAGCAATGACCACCAAAACATCCCCTCTGTCGTGACCAAGGTCTGACAACTGCATTAAGGAACTAAACTATCATGAACTCTCCCGACAACTTTATGGCAATTCGTCCGGAAAAGCTTCATTAACTGCATCTTCACGTAATTGCTCACGTAAATGCTTCACCTAATTCGTTCGCCAAAGCTTCATTAACTGCCAACCCACCTGCATCTTCACGTAATTGCTGGGTCATCTGAAAATTCATTTGCACAGTTAAGCTTTCCATACGGATTATTACGATAAAAACTTTTAATACTAAGAAACAGCTCTTATACAGCCTGATGGAACGCAGCGGATTACAAATTAATATCAAGCCACTGTGGTCGCAAAGCGGACATTAAATCCAGCATCTCTCCGACAACAGTCCTGATCGCTTTCAGCAGTGTTGGTGTTATGTGACAACTGTGTAGTGATTTTGTGTACAATTCCGTATTTTCAGCGATTTGTGTTTGCTTACTGTGTGCTTTATATTCAACCGTGTTTTTTCAAAAAAATATTTTTCGCAAGTGCCCGCTGTTTCACCGAACCGAACGGACGAAAGCAAGAACATGGGGTGTGTTTATTTCCCTTTTCCCCTTATTTTGCCTTGCCTATAAATAACGCGGTCAAACACAGCTGATCGGGTGAAGGCTATTGACCTATCTTCCCTCAGAGGCTGAGACCAAATTCTCCCCTTTTCTTTCGTCAAGGAAAGTGACGGAACCGCAAGGAACGGTAACTGATCAGGTTCATAGGAAATCAAATATCGCTTTATGGCTAAGGCAATGTGAGATCCAATTTGATCTGGCTGCAATTACCAATGATAACACAAAATTTTCGCAGATTGTAGCAAATTTAGACACATCAACTCTACCACATGTCTCAGATTTAATCTTAACGTCTCCTGAAACTGACAAATATCTAACTTTAAAAAACAGACTAATCGCGGAGTTTCCTTTTGAAACAAATGAAAGAGATAGCGTCAAACAAAATGCATGCTGATTTCCGAAAAAATATGTGGATACAAAGACTTCCTTCAAATATGCAAGCAATTTTATCTGTTTCGGATGCAGATTTGAACCGTCTATCCCAGATAGCAGATAATCACAAATGACGCACAGCTCACTGTTTGCGTGGCATCAAATATTGAACGAAAATCAGAGTTAAGCGCAGTTAAGCTAATGTCCAAACAAATAGAGACTCTCACTAAGCAAGTTGAACAATTGTCTCGGAAACAGTACAATAAAAACCCAAGCTATCGCGATAACCGCAATCGCTCAAAAAGTAGGCAGCGTAATTTGCACGCAAATCCTGCCAACACTGATTATTGTTACTATCATCAGAAGTTTAAAGCTGATGCTCGTAAATGTACTTCTCCATGCTCGTTTCACTCAGAAAACTAAATTCTGCTGCTATTCCGAAACAAGTCATGGATACTAGAATAGAAGCGAATACATCCAACAGATTGCATATATATGACAAACATGCAAACATGAAATTTCTTGTTGACACAGGTAGCGACATTTCTTGCCTTCCGGTGCCAAAAGGAAAGCACCTCACTGCTATTACTCTACAGCTATTTGCTGCAAATAATATTAAAATTAAAACATACGGCATTAAGCAACTAAATTTAAATTTCGATCTCAAGCGAAATTTGAAATGGGATTTCATAATAGCTGATGTTTCAATTCCCATTATAGGTACCGATTTTCTCACTCATTTTGGATTACTATTTGATTTACAAAAACAAAACAAAAAAAAAAAAGAATCGTCGATAAATTAACAACGCTTGATAGTAGCGGCAAATTAGAACATAACAGTCAGCTGAATGTTAAAACTGTTTCAGAATGCTCTCAATATAATCAAATTCTTAGACAATTTCCCGGACCAACTAATCCTAATTCTTAGACAATTTCCCGAACTAACTAATCCTTCTATTCACAGCAAAGCAATAAGACATGACACAGTTCATTAGATTGAAACTAAAGAACAACCAGTCCATTCCAAAGCAAGACGGCTTCGACCTGAAGTTTATCAGGAAACAAAAAAGGAATTTGAATTTATGATAGAACAAGGAATTTGTCGACCGTCTAAGGAGTAAACTGGTCATCACCCCTGCACGTAGTACATAAAAAGCCTACTGGCATTAGACCAGTTGAAGATTACAGACCACTTGTTCCAGTTACAGTTTTCGATTCATATCCTATTCCACATATACAAGATTTCTCTCAATCTCTTCATGGCAAAGCAGTTTTTTCTAAATTAGACATTACAAATGTTTATCATCATATATCCGTCTGTGAAAAAGACATACCTAAAACAGCGGTAATTACTCCTTTCGGTCTTTTTGAGTTTTCTTATTTTGGACTCAAAAATGCTGCTCAAACGTTCCAGCGTTTCATGCACGAAGTGTTACGAGGACTAGATTTTTGTTACACAACCTAGATGACAGTCTAGTATTCTCCGAAAACGAAACACTTCATAAACAACACATTTCAAAGATTTACACAAACTCAACGAATATGGACTTAAGTTAAATACTTCAAAATATGTTTTCGGAGTTCCTGAAATGGAATTCTTAGGCCATTTGATAAACAAGGGTGGCACCATACCTGAACGGGTAAACGCAATCCTGAACTTCAAAAAACCACAAACTGTTAAAGATTTAAGGAAGTTTTTAGGCTTGCTAAATGTTTACCGTGGGTATCTGCCACATATTCAAGCACTAGGTTCAAAAAAGAATGACAAGCGAAAAATTCCTTGGTCTGTGCAAACATGTGAAGCTTTTGAAAATGTTAAACAACAGTTAGCAAATGCTACATTAATAGCATATCCTTCACCAAATGCATCTATCATCCTACAAGTCGATGCATCTGACTACGCTATTGGCGGATCTCTAAATCAAGTTACTAAACAAGGAGTCGAATCTCTAGCATTTTTCTCTAGAAAGTTCACAACCACTGAGGCAAAATACAGAAAAAATAACAGAGAGTTATTAGCAATATACTCATCCATTCGCAAATTTAGATACATGCTAGAAGGACACAAATTTACAGTATTTGCTGACCAGAAACCATTAATATTTGCTTTCAAACAAAAACTTGAAAAATGTTCCCCACGTCAAACTCGTCGACTAGATTTTATTTCCCAATTCACAACTGATATTCAGTACATTAAAGTAGCTGATAATATTGTGGCCGACACATTATCTCACATTCACGAAAATAAAATCATTGATTATGAAGAAATTGCTCAAGCGCAATCAAGAGATGATGAGTTAAAAGAAATACTTAACGCTAACAATTCTTTACAAATGAGAAGGTTAAGCTCCCAAATTCAGAAATAGAAATGTATTGTGATATATCGACAGGTATATAGCAAGACCTTATATTTCCAAAGCATTTCAAAAATTGTGTTTTAATTGCGTACATAATTTAGCTTATCCGGACATTCAAACGACGTCAAAAATAGTTCGTAGTCGGTATGTGTGGCCAAATATCGACAAAGATGTCACGAACTGGGCAAGACAGTGTATTTCGTGCTAGAAATTTAAAATAAACAAATGTACTTCAGCCCCTTCACAATTATTTAGTGAAACTTCTACGCGGTTTCATCATATTCATTTAGATCTCATCGGCCCACTCTCACCTCCAGTGGATTCACATATCGATCATTTTACTGGATGGACAGAATCTATTCCCATCATTGATATTCAAGCTACATCGGTAGCGGAGGCCTTCTATGCCAACTGGATCGCCCGCTTTGTGGTGCTAATATTACAACCGATCAAGGACGTCAATTCGAGTCTTCTTTAAGGCTCTAACTAAACTCCTAAGCGTACAACGAATCCGCACAACTGCTTATCGTTCTCAAAGCAATGGCTTAATTGAGGAATGTCATCGTGCACTAAAACCCGCATTAATGTGTCACGACAGGCTAAAAAGGACAGAAGTGCTACCTACTGTGCTAAGAAATCATCGGTTGCACGCCCGCTGAACTTTTGTACGGAACTACCATTAAACTCCCACATCCCACTTTTTCGACACATCGGGTGTTGCAACTGTTCTTGTGGAATACGTCGAACAACTTCGAAGTTGTATGCAGCAACTTAAACCAAAACCAACTGGATCACATACAGTAAAAGCAGTGTTTATTCACAAAGATTTTAAAACGTGTTCACATGTGTTTATGCAACGTGATATAGCACGACGACCACTGCAACCACCGTACGATGGTCCTCTTAAAGTTCTCAAACGTGGTGAAAAAGTGTTCGAATTATCCATTCATGGCAAAATTATTTCGGTATCAATTAACAGGGTGAAACCAGCATTTCTGTTGAATACCGACATGGATACTCGCTCTTATGATACTTTGATACTTCGAAACCTAATATTTGCAAACCCGTTCCGGTACACATGTGCATTTCAAGCCTTTACGACGAGTCACAGGACATGTTTTTAACATCGCAGAGACATAACTTCATAACTAGTGTCAGGAGATTTCAACGTTCTGTACCGTGTCTGTCGTCAAAGTCTCTCAATTTCAGGAGGGGTAACGAACTAATGATATGATTTTCCCTCTGTTATAGTTCCAGATATAACGAATCAGAGGATGAAAAATGCTACTGTAAAATTAAGGAGGCGTGGCTAATTCAGTCTGAAGATTTTCGCCATCGGAGTAACATCAGAAGAATGCTCCAGAACTCTCGACTAGAGAGACCTACAATACTCTTGCTCTCTCGACTAGAGAGACCTTCGTTAGCAGACTCCTCACATTACGAGGACTATAATTCATTTAAATGCATATCTATGCTACCTATGAATTATATATATGTGTAAAGAGCTTCTTATAATTGTATTAAATGTGTTTTGAGTTTGAAATGCAGTAAGAATTACGTAACATCTCAACGTTAACCAATCATTATAAGGAGTTAGATACGCTACCTGCAGCTACTCAACTTGGAGTAACCTTATCAGGAATTCTGTAGATTCTAGTTGATTTCTCATACATAACTGTAATCCTGAGTAGGAACAGGGAGCTTACTGAAAGATATGTTCATGCGTGTGTAGAAGATACAACAAAGTTGAGGAGGCTTCAAATTCCCCTTTATTTGCTTATCGATTTTACATACGTTCCCTAACTTCGAGATGCAAAGATCAACCACTTGTGGTCTGAACGTAAAAGAATATAAGACTACTAACCAACTAAAATAAGAGCTAATTTTTAATATCTTACACAGATGACTAGCACTAAGATTGGCCTTTTAAGTTACTACGTCTGTAGTACACAAACTGCGGAAAACTACAATACCTCTTTAATTTTCAAGAGGGTTAAACCTCTGGCCTTAAAGGCGGACAGTAACTAAAGAGAAGCTCGCGTAAAGACTCGTAGCAAGATATGTCTCTTTCCTTCCTTTTTCTCTCTTGGCAAAAAGCCACAACTTAAATACTAAGCGTTAGCAAGTGCAATTTACATAAACATATTCACGCGTTAATTCTGGCCGGAAGTAGAAAATAAGAGAAGATAGTAAAGTTTTAAAATAAACGTTAGTGAACTTAAAATCCTTAGAACCTGACTGTCACTCCCACAGCAGTGACCCAAAACATTCCCCCAATTTCGTAATATAGCGTTAATTAATTCAAAGTATTATAGTACAATTTATCTCAATATACAGTTTACGTAACTATAATTCACAGTTAGAGTCACTTTAAAATAATAGGTAAGCATAAATCACCTTTTCTCCGTTGAAGCGTTAGTTTCGATTCTAATCCTGGTAGTACTGCGACATTGTAAGATCCGGCCGTGACCGGTGTGCGGTCTCATATGCAATTAATGGACTCGGATTGATCTTCTTATTTTTTTACTATGCTCAACTGCACAACGTAAACTACTATAGTTATTAATTTGCATATTGAACATGGAAAATCTATTAGAGAAACTGCTGAATCAGTTAACTTGAGTCATTCAACAGTCAATTCATTTATACTAAAACAATATATACACATTGTACAAATAGAAATATATCAGTTAATAGAATTGTTAAATTTATAAATTTACCACACTGAGTGTACTGAACATTCGGCCTCTCCCACCGAAAGCCAGTCTCCAACTTACCCTTTTTTCCACCTAGACGTCGCTACCTATTTTCGGGGTTACAGTTTTGAAGAACTAGGCACTGCAGCAGCTTTTTTCATAGTAAGTTATTTTCGTGTAACCTTGTAAGGGAAATACATGACGGATGATGTCTTTTCCGAATAATTTTTTTATGTTAACTTGGTAAAGGAATAAAAAAGTATTAGGACGTGCTATTTTTAAGTGTAAAATGTTATGAAGACAGTTCATGTTTTGTTTTAGTATAAAAAGTTTTGTGAGGAAATTTTACGGTTATCGATCGAGAGGCTAAGAAGATGCGTCGGTAGACTTGCAATATAGAAGGTTTTATAAAAGCTCTCACTTGAAGCGTTTTTTTTAAGAGATTAACTTTATCAAAATTTAAACAAAAATAGCAGCATTTGATGGCATATGAAATGTAGAATACCCATGGAAGATCACTACATTTTTGCCGAATCATTGAAAATACGCATTGAATTATTTTGTTTTTTAAAATCGTTTAGTATGTTAGGGCGTATAGCTTAGGATTCCGATGTCTAAGGGCGTTAATATACGATTTGAAGCAAAACAATACCAAATGAAGTAAACAACATTGAAAGGACTACGCTGCGGCCAGAGTATAGGACGGTATGTTATTACGTTCACGAAATCAAAATATAGCCTGCAATTATATCTCTCCCCCTTTTTTTCCAATTATAGTGCTGTAACTATAAAAGAAATATGTGAAATATATGCTTGAAATTACTGAACTGCACATGCGCGCGGATAAGAAATCTGCATATTTAGATTTTATTTTTATTTTAGATAAATTATTAATTTTGGTTGTTGTCATTTAAAATAATTTCGAGTTTATATGTGAGAAATATGTGTACAGTCATCAGGTATATTTCGGAGCAGGAAACATGAAAAAAAAGAGAAATGCACTCACCGGGATTAAGTCCCGACTTCATGATTGCTAGCCGGACATACTTCTCAGTTGCATCATGAAGGTCACGCGATAAGGAAGGAGAAAATTTCTATACTTATTTATGCACAGTTTCTCAGATTTTGAGTTCTAAATTAAATGTACTTCATAGCTTACATTTCGTGCAATGAATACAAGCGCCTGGCCCCCAGCCACCACCCCTGTTCTTATTGGTTGCCGTTTATGACGTCAGGTTGAAGAGATTTCATTATCTGTTTCGTTTACGTTAAGTGAACTTATACTGCTTGGTTATGTATAAATGTGAATTTGTGGAGCTGAGGCTCAAGCTTTTGGCGCGCAAAAATGCCGCGGGGAATTCATTTCGTCAGTATATGACATCGCAAGTCGTGTCCAATAAGAGCTTGGGGTGGTGTCTGGGGCCAGGCGCTTGTGCAATGAATCGTTCTTGTTTACATTGGCAGTAAATATTTCCACAAAGCTTTTAGATAGCTTTTGTAAAGCTTTTTCTGTCATTAAAAAGAATTATCTTTCAATAAATCCCAAATGTCAATTCTAGCACATACTGTAAGCTACTAGCAGTGTTATTAATTCGACTGCACATGCGCGGAACATAACGGTAGAAATTAGCGTTGGAATTAATTTTAAAGGAAACCTTTCTGGCAGGGGTTTTGTAAACAATGTATTTGCATATTTATCTTTTTTTCTGTCTACAAAATCGTAAAAAGATTTACTTTGAAACATAATTTCCCTGATGGGTTAGCATTTTTTTTTCATAAAATAATTTGAAGTTTTTTTACAAGTGAGTTCATAGTTTCCTCAAAAAATTCGACATCCATTTGTCCTTTTGTCTCCAAAGCACATATTTCTCTTGCAGTAGCATTCTTTTCTTTGTGAATGAATGTATGAAAATATAATAGTGTTGTATTTAATAAATTCTGATTTAATAATTCTTAAAATAAAGTTTGTTAGTTATTTATGTACAAATAAACCGAATGTAGTGTAAATATTAGAAAAGGCAAAATGTAGATAAGATGCAAAATGACCTCATTTGTATCCCGTTTAATTCTCTGATTCTTTCTCAATGTGTGCAGATTATAGGAAATCTGTTCCATTACATATATATGCTATATTTTAATGCATGCGATTTACTTTATGTGTTTGGTCGTAGCTGTTGATGTATAGAATGAATTTAATTTGAATGGGATTAAGATCGTTCAGGTGAGTTCTCAAAATTCGATCGGCGAAATCCGGTTTCTTTTTTATCCACTTGGTGCTTTAAAAACTGGATGCATATGTAATAAGATCTTTGAAAACCATAAGTCACCACTTTACTATAAGCACAATACAGAGTTCTTAAGAAGCGAAAATTGTTTAAATGTTAGGATTTGCGTGATCTTAGTGTTTTCTTTTATACTCCCAAACGGTGTATACTGGCATTAGCGTTTGCCATTTTCTCGTTTGTTTACACTGATAATCATAAATGGTTGCGCTTTTGTAAATTAAATTAGCTTTTGATCCAATATACATTCTGTACCATAAAACGTTAGGGAGAAGTTTTCTATGTACATTTTTCTAATTTCCTATCACAGCGTAAAATAATACAAAATTTCAGAAGGAACTTCTTTTAGATTCTTCTTTATTCGAGGGAACTTTTTTATGAATAAATTTGGTTATTTGGATTTATTCTTGAACGTCTCCTAGCATCGAAATTTTTTTTTCCTACTCTTTGCGTACGAAATGAGTGCTTAAGAAATTTGAATAAAAATAAAAGGCTTCAAATTAGATGCTCTTATGGGAGTTTTCAAAGCAGTTGATGCATTCTTTTATTTGGGAGGGGGGAGAATATCTTTTCTTCTTAATAACTTTTTTCTGCCCTCAAGCTAGTTTTCTGTTGTTTACGTTTTACACTTGCTAGTCCGTTGGAGGTGGGCATTTCTTTCTTTAGCAAATCTTAGTACGCTTTCGCCAAGGATTAGTTTCCTTCTGTGTATTTTTTACGCGTTTTCTGTGTAGTGTCATGTTTCAAGCACAATCCTATTCAGTAAACAGATATTTTTTATAAATTAAATTCTTTTTTTTTATTTTACTGAAGAAATTCCTTTTTCCTCGAATTGTTTCCATTGTTAAGCGACAGCAACATAGAGTACTTGAAAATATATTTCTACGCAATAAGATTATTTATAAAGTGTAATCGTAACTCTCTATCCGCTAATTCAGTATCTGCTGTTCACAACTGATTTTTTAATTATATAAGTTAATGTTTTGAAAGGTATTTTCACCCTCCACCCTCCTTCCAGCATGCCTGCGTGGTGTAAAGGTAGCACACTCAGCACGTATTTAAGAGGTCCTAGTTCGAGTCCTGGCGAGGGCATTGCTCATTTTTCATGTCTCCTGCTATATAAAATTGCCTAATAAATCTGCAGTTGCGCCCGAACTAAAAGGTGGTGGATAATGATTCTTCAGCAGCAGAATTTGGAGATTGGGCCCTTAATCCTCAGTCGCCTTTTAAAAGGGGGGAATATATAAAGCCTCGAGAGGAGTTTCTCCCTCTTTTAGCATGCCTTCGTGGTACAAGGGTAGCACACTCGGCGCGTATTCGAGAGGTCGATGTTCGAGTCCTGGCGAAGGCATTGCCCATTTTTCATGTCTCCTGCTTCAAAATAACCTAATGAATTTGCAGTCTGATTAAATTACAAAAATAATCGCGTCAAGTAAAAATGATATCTAACATGGTGAAATATAATAAAATAACAGCGCTGGAAATTATCTTCATATTGATGTCTTCATCATTAACACAAGACTGATCATCCGCACAACATTATCACTTCATAGACGATTCAGACTAATTGTGTATCAAGTGCTCTAGGTGATTTGATCGGTTATGATTTTGATTTTGCCATCCCTTGAAGCTGCACATGATGTCATAGGCTACAACAGCAAATTTTTCATTTGTCTATCACTTGCTGATGGTTAAACTAAAATCTTTATCGAAGTCCTTTTTTGCCCAAAAGGGGCTATTAGTCTCGCAATATGATTTTGCGTTTTTCACGATAAATGGCGAATCGCTTTTCAGACTGTTGCCTCCAAATATTATCGCCCTTTTATTACATTTAAAGAAATTAAATAAGAAGAATATGCATGTAGGTATGCGTGTTTCTCGCACTGTGAAAAAGCGACGGTAACCTAGAGCCATCCAGTTTTGAATAACGCCATCCTCCATCCGAACATGTACACCTGGAAGTCCGAATTCTGAATTTCGAATTTGTTTTATTATTTATTTCACATTTTTTAAAATTTTAATGGATATTTAATTAACGATTTCAAAGCGAACACTAGCAACACTATATAAAATAAAGCATTTTTTTCTCGAACGCGCAAGTCGGTTTATCGAAAATTCTTTAGTTATGCTATTTTTAAATATTTCGTGGTTTTGCTGTTGAATTGAATTTTACGTGGCGCAAGTGCGAATAACGGGAACATTTAATAAATAAAGTTAACACGAAAAAAAGTTGGTAATAAAAAGACAAAAAAAAATCATTGGTCGTTTTACCAAAAAAACTGAATATCAATGTGACTGATGAACTAAGAGGAAACAGGAAAAAATATAAAAATGTTTGCCAAATCTTAACACTGCATTGGAATTCTAGGCATACACTGCTATGCAGCTTTAAAAAAAATGTGATTTTGTTTTTGTACTGTATGTGGTTTAAGTGCGAAGAAGATGATATTTAATAATAAAGCTGAAAATCAAAACTAAAAAAAAAGGTTGTAGGAAAAAATGTCACTCGGAAAATAAGGAACGGAAAGATAGGCACCGGAAAATTAGGAAACGGAAAATAAGTCACCATTTATTTGCAATGGGAAAAATAAGGGATGTTTAGAAATATCGCCAAGATGAGAGGTAAAAGTTTTATCATAACAACCATACCTGAGGTATAGGGAAATCTTCTGACGATGATTGAAAGAAGATAAGCGAGCTGCTGGCCTGTCCGATGGTAAAAATAGAGGGTTGACCAGCGGGCCATTGTCATTAATGATTGTTCCCCTCGTACCCCATGTAGTTATAGCCTTAAGCTGTCGTTCAGGGGTGAAACATTGTCGCATAACTGAGCGTTAAAAGCAGTATTATAGCAAACCGTTGTAGATAAAATTTAGTCACAGTTTGCGATAAGAATATTAAAACCTGCTATCGAAATGACCTTGCTCGACTGCAACTAGCTCAACGTCTTACCCTTAAAACCTCCCTCAAGAGAGCCCGTTATAACCCTGCCGGTTAAATTAGATTTTGGCAGGTTTCCCTAACTCTGATTGGCGACATAATTTGGCGAGATTTTAGAGTTCCTTTTTTTCCGTTCCTTATTTTCCAGGGGCTTTCTTTCCGTTTCCCTTTTTTCCGGATGACATTTTTTCCGCACACCAAAAAAAAAAAAAAGTTAACAGAAGTGAGTGTGAGAGCAGACTGGTAGATTGCGAGCTCATAGAGCGTGAAAACCTTAATAAGTACTTTTAGGTGACCGTTAAAATCTAAAACCTTTCAGATTTTTCTCAAACCAAGCTTCTTAGGCTGGTTAAGTTAGATTATTTTGAATATGGCAATGCATTCAATGTCTAACTAGAAGTGTCGCCTCCTTAGAAGACTTACTAAAAGAAAGGTGGCTTGTATTCACTTTACACTTCGAAGTGGGACCACGAAAATGAACCCGTTACTTTCAGCCCCTTACTTTGGATTCGAACGCGGCAAGTCGAACTACCAGTGTTTAGCGGTCACTTGGCTGTTTATGCGATACTTCCGAAGCAGGAACATGATCTACTTGATTAGATAAATGAATTATTAAATTATATTAAATGTCTGTGTTCTCAGTTTTGTTGCATATAAGTTTTTGGATGCAATTGCAAGTTGTTTGCTTTAAATTTGTTATCTATCGATGTAACTGCATGAGTATACCCTGCTTTGTGAAAATTCATTTTACGCGCTTTCGCCTTTACAAGGGTGCTTAATTAGATATCTTAATTAGATCAGTTTTCGAAAATAATTTTCAGAGGATTTTTGCCTTTATAGAAAAAGACAAAAAATGAAAGTATCGTTCAACGGTTTCATACTGTAGACATTTTCTCCCTCTTACATAATAGTCCATGCATCAGCCCTATCTGATATACGGCGTACTGTCCAGTTATCACTTGCACCTTCTCTAAGCCTCCTAGGATGCAATGCTCCCAGTTTCAAAAAGTGAATCTACAGAATGTACGTCGTTGTTCCAAATGGATGAATACTTGCAGATTAATGCATTCGTTGGAATTTGTCTTCAAATACCTCGGCCATTTAACAGCCTTCTCATCGAGAACGTCGTCCAGTGTGCACCCCAAGGGCGACCCGATATACAACCGCAAAAAAGTGAAAACTGCGTCTCAATGAGCAACTCCACCAAGAGGAAACTAACATCTCTTTCAATTCCACCAGTTTCTCGAGAGGACTTTCAGCATGACAATATTTTAAGCACATTTATGTCACAAAGATATTATATATTTACATGCCTTCCATGGGGCGAACTCGAACTTAAATCTATCGTAGTTTGCTTCCATACCATAATGCCAACAGCCATGTTGGCGGCCACGCCACAGTGTAGATTATTTCTGTTTATCTAAGATGAGTACTCATATTACTGTTTTACGTTTTATTAGTTGTTTAGTATTATTGGCAGGCTTCTTTTAAAAACTTGAATTCTCAAAACTTTTCCTTTGTGTAAATTAATGACAATTACTTGGTCATTTTGCGTCATGTTTAACCGTAAGCGTCATTATATACGGAAATGAAAGGTAACTATTTTTTCAAATGTTGGTTTTAAAATTTTATTTATAAAATTATCGTTTTCATTTGTCATATTAATCGTTATTGTTATCATGAGTTACAGTGCTTGCATGTTTTCCTTATAGCGGAGCGATATAATGGTTTAACAGAGGCAGTAACTTGTGTTCAAATCCTGGCGACTAGTTGTATGGGGGTGTTTTCGTGGTTTTCCTCATGAATAACAAGAATAACTTTTTTCCTTTAAAAAGACCTGTACGAGGACATTCCTCATGTTAGGGAAATAGCCCTTGAGTGCTTTTGACATAATTTAAATAATAAGACTAGTCTGCGTATTTCCACTTCAAAAAAGGTGTATTATAGTCTTATTATTCTTGTTCGTCTGGGAAAGAATAAATATTTCTGGGAGAATTAAATTGTCTTCGAAAGAAGTCTCTTACTTGAGATATATAACTTATATATCTGTGCATGTTTCAGAGTTTGTTCCCCAAAATGTTTTATTGTTTTGCTATCAAATTAAGAATTTAACTTGCAATAAAATTTTTCTTATCGTTTTGTACGTGTCACGGAGATGTGAAGCTAATATACTGCAATGCTATTGTCGGAAAATACAATTTTTTTTCCTGTCTACATAAATATATTACTGCGTATTTGTATCTTAATTTCATCCATCTGTCGAGTTCTTGACAACCCTTCTCCGCTTCCAGCAGTGATCGATGACCTGGATAATTCGTGTCCTGTGATTTCCGCACCCCAAAGATTTATTTTTGAGATTTATGATCGCAGTGTATGTTGCTAAAGTTAAAAGTATCTGGTTCTTATTCCCTACGTTATTCATATTTTACTGTAAAAAAATTAAAGTACATTTATGATTTGTAAAATATAATTTCCTCTTAGGTATTAAAATAAGTTTTAAATTTGTAACATATAGATCTACATTCTACACGTTTTTAAACTTAATTTTAATATCTAATCTAGAATTTCTAAATTAAAAACATGCTTAAAATTCCTAAGAAAGGTCGTGTTACGCGATAACATAACTACATGTATCTTATTTTATTTGCATATTAAGGATCTGAGAACACAGTGCATTTTTTCAGAGGAGGGCGGATATTTTTATTTTGACAAATTGATTAGAATGCTTTCTCCTTGCGGTCATCTTATTCTCTTCCACTTAAATTTCGAACGAGATGTTTTCTACCAGTTGCATACAAGGTGGCCGTTTATTATAGCGGTTAAACTACTTCAAATGCCTACTTTGCGTAATAAGTCCGCAAATGCGGATTCATGGAATGACAACTAAATAGAATTAATTCTGTTCCATCTTTCATCTTTGAGCAGAGCTGTGAAAAATGTAGACTCGGGAATGCGGTTTCTTATAAATCGAGTATAAGAAATAGATAAAATAAAATTCGATGCCAAATAAAAGCGGAAAAAAACTTTAATATCTCATAAATTTATTTATTTTGGAGTCTTCAAATTTGACCCATAAACTAAAGGGCTAAAATTATAGTTATATTTTCAATTTTAAAAAGAAGTTTATTTTATATTTGCATGTATTAATTACATTTAGCAATTAAAAATGCTACAAAACATCACACTTATTCGACTTAACGTACTTAACTACGAAACATAACTACATCATCCTCGACTTAACTACAAAACATGTAACTTACATTCGGAAAATTTGTTAACCTAAAAAGTTAATTCCTACTTAACTTAGGAATTAACTTTTTATATATATATATACCAGCTTTATGAATGTATGTATGTAAACGTGAGGTTTGACTGAACTCGTTTTTGTGCTTAAGTTAGTTTTAATTAAGAGCGTGGTTCATACTATTAAACACAACACAAAACGGCTTTTGTGAATAATTTTTTTTCAGCGTTACTAACTATTGCTTTTCTGGCTAAATTTCAGACAAACGCAAAGAGAACTTGGAAATATCCTTTTTCCTTCTTTTTTCTCTTCTTTCTTTTCTCTTCTCTATTTAAAAAAAGCTCCCTCAGCTGGTAAATCTTGCTTTTAACCACAAATGCAATCTCTTGGTTTCGTGTTTTTCCCTCTTCTTTCGAATCCCTGCCCTTCCTTGATCTAATTTGCAATGACTTTTCGCATGAATGGGTTGGGAATGGTCGCATGTAGGTGTACATGATTAATTACCAGTACGGGAATGACCTTTCTGAGTTAGAAACTCACTGAAGAATTAATTTACTGTGGAGATTCTGAGCCATTATGTAAAAAAAATAAAGGACTGGAAATTATAAATAAATATTCAGCGTTAATAACGCATTTATTTTATATTAGCCAATATTAATTACATTTAGATATTCTAAATATCACAAAGCATTTAACAATAAAACGTTTCAGATGCTTCATTTAGCTAAAAACAATACAAAAAATTTTTAGAAATGTAAAGTAAGCTTTAATGATCGGAAATTTCGAAGAACATCGAATTCCTTTCGGCTAATCTTCCATCATATGAAAGGACATCAAACCGTTGGTTTGATTTGATTTATTTAATTATGGCAAAGCACTTGAGGGCTGTTAGCCTAAGGGGAGGAATGCCTTCGTGGAGCACTTTCTAAGGGGAACTCTCTCGTATGCATGTTACACATGCAGAAAACCACGAAACCCCCCATGCAGCCAGGCCGTTCGCCGAGATTCGATCACCGAACTACCACTGTTTAGCGACTTTATTGCTCGCCACTGATGGGCCCTCGCTAAATCGTTGGATTAGCTTACTGTTCTGTGGGGTTACTTTCCTCATCTATTACTATTAATGCAAGCTAGTAGTAAAGATAGAAGTACAGTACAGTACAGTTTGTACTACTACAGTTTGCTTCGTGAATTTTCTTCTTGAAATTTCCAGCAGTTTCTTGGGGATGGACGGAAAGGGGAATAATAATTAAACTAACTTGTTCTTCATGAAATTCGTCTTCTTATTTGTTTGGCGTAAATTACAGTAATTCACTATAAAAAACACCAATAATAGGTTTATGCAAGATAGATAAATACATCAAAATACAATTAATTTTTTTGGTAAACATCGCATGATCTCGACCGTAATCGTAGGGCTGTGTGGGTTGAAGTGCGACGTCTGTGATACATTAATGCTTAAATACGGCCAGTTGGCCACAGTGGCCGAAGGCTTTAATCCGGTATTCCTACTATTACTTCTAATTTTCTGAAAAAAAAAATGAGGCTTAGAAAGAAGAAAGGCTTGAGATTTTGACGGTCGCCCTTGGAGGCCTTTGACGGGCTCTTTTAAATTTTAGTATGGTTTATCAGTAGATGACCCAGGTGGAGTAGCGAAATATATTATAGGATATTAGATGAATATACGTTTAGACTTACATGGGAATGTATATTTTTAAGCGATGCGTATTTGTAAAGCGAAAAATTTGTAATGTGTTTCTATAAAAATATTTAATATTTTTAATTAGATATATCATGGATTAAATGCATGCTTGTTTAAATCAGCCTGATTAAAACTTCGAAAAATAGTATTCTTAAGAACAGAATCTGTCTCTTTTAAATAGCTTAGTTATTTAATCAGTCAGATAGTTTAAACCAGAAGGATAACTATCTTACATTTAAGGTTAGATAATCCTGTTTAAAAAGATGATAGACATTTTATTTATGTTGCATATCTTACTTAAATTTTTGTTGTATATTTTATTGATTTTATTGTTGTACATTAATTTTTTTAGTGAAATCTGTATATAATAGGGATTATTTTTTTTTTCGGAATTCTTTCTAATTTTCACACTAATTCTAACACACACACTGTGTGTGTGTATAGATAAAATTGCATTAATGATAAATTAACGTTTTAATTTTCTTCCATCCGATTTTATGTTAATGACTATGTATACATAATGAACTTAATTTTCATATATTCCAAATTTTATGCAATAATTTCATTTATTGCAATTACTACTTTAGTTGAAACATTTTTCAAATAATTTTTTTCAGCAAAATATTATTTATTGACTTTTTGCAACATTTTATTGAAATTTCGCGATATAGAAATGTAACAAAAATTCAAATAAATTAAGAATTCAGAACAACATCGGTAGATGATTATTTAATGGTATTTAAAAATTAGATTCATGAATGTATTACGAACATATATCATTAGTTAATGATCTATGTACGAGCTTGATGAGATTGTTCCTAACTAAAACATACCCTCTTCCCCTCCAGTAAAGAAACTAGTCTTCAGAATTTCTTTTCTCTTCATAATTGCCAATTTTTAGCATTAGAATAGAAGGAAATCAGTCAAATTTGAAATGTAATTGAATTAATTCAATAGATAAATGACTGAACGCGCTATGTAACTTTATGTCAAGCATATTTGTAACGTTATGTAATTCATTTAAATGTGAATTTGAATTTTAAAATGAGATAGACCTATCAACAGACGACAGCTACATTTTGGATCTATTGCTGTATATTATACAAGAAGTACTAAAAGAATTCGTCAATTTTAACTTCTGAATAGACTCACTTGATGCTAACAAAAGACAAACTGATCTATTATAACAACAACTTCATTGATTTAAAAATAGTACCTCATCAAAAATGAAACAGCATTTGTTAAACAAGCAATATCGTAAATGAACAGTTACTTGTTTAACAAATAACGTCATATCTCATTGGAATGTTTATTGATAGCGCCGTTGTCGAACAAAACGGAAATTTAAACAGTCATAGGCTAGGGTGTCTATATGTCAAAAACACAAAAAAGTTCTTATACCTTGTGTGTTAATAATGAAGCTGAAAGAGATGCACAGCCTTTCGGACTTGGTAAAAGTCGGATGTTTGACGTTTATTTGAAATAAAAGGACGCATTTCTATACCAAATGGCACAATCTTTTGTTAAGCAAGTTTTGAATTTTGCAAGTTATTAAAGAATGTGTATATGTGTTACATCTTTAACAGAGTTAAGTCCAAAAGTGGCAATTAGTCTCAAAATGGGATTTTGCGTCGGTTCAGTATAAATGGCGAACACTGATATTTTTAGATTGTTGCCACCAAATATTATTGCGCGTATTATTTTTAAAGAAATAAAGAAATTAAGTAATGATATATACGTATAGTAGTATATAGTATAAGTATTATATAATATAATAAGTCTATGCACGTGTGTATGCAATGCAAGAAAATTTTGAATAACATAGTCCTCCACCCGAACACGGGCACCTGGAAGCCCGAATTGTGAATTTTATATTTCATATTTTGTAAAACTTTAATGAATTTTTGACTAACGATCTCAACGATTTCAAAGCGAGCAGTGTGCGGAAAACTTTTTAATCTCCAGTGCGCAAGAATGTCTGTCGGAAATTGTGAAGATATACTGTTTTTAAATATTTTCGTTTTTTGCAGTTGAATTGAATTTTATGTAGCGTTAAGTGAGAAAAAGTGATATCTAATAAATAAAGTTAGCACACTAAACGTTAATAATAAAGAGGGAAAAAAATCTGAAAGCCTTCAGATTACGCTCAAAGGTTTATTATTATTATAATTATTTATTTATTTTTATTTACACACACAAACACGTTTCTAGAGCATTTGGGGTAACGCCCCTTTCGGCTAGAAATATTAGAAAACAGCATATCTTTAGAATTTCGGAAGGCATGAAGCTAGAGATAAAAATATTTGCGCGCTCGAGATAAAACTATTTTATTCCGTACAATGTTGTTACTGATCGCTTTGAAATCTTTGTGTTTGCTAATCAAAAATTCATTAAAGTTTTACAAAATATGAAATATATAATAAAACGAATTCGGAATTCAAAATTGGGCCTTCTAGATTCCCATATTCGGGTGGAGGACTACGTATTCAAAATACGATGGCTGTAGGTACCGTTGTTTTTTCTTAATGTGAGAAACATGCTTTCTTCATTATTTATCTTTCTTCATTATTTAGATTCTTTAAGTATAATACAGGGCGATAATATTTGGTGGCAGCAGTTTGAAAAGTGATTCAACGCTTTTAGTGATTCGATGCAAAACGCCGTTTCGAGTTTTGCAAGCCATCTTACTAAAAAAGCTGAACATTTTAATGAACTGAGAAAAGACCGGAAGAAATCGAAAAATGTAAGCCAACACTAATACTGCATCAGGAATTCTAAACATACGCTGCTTTTAAAAACGTTGCTTATGTAAGAATTTCTCATGCACTGTAATGCCGAAAGGATCCGCTCAAAATAAATCATATCCCATTTACAAGGTGGGAAAGCATTCGATGCTGACAATCCAATAATACACGTTCAATAGTTGATCAACGACAGATTGATCAGTGGGGATCCTTTCACTCATGCCAAGATTTTTAGGTGTGTTCATATAGAAAAAGTAAAGTGATATCAGAGCAGAATCCCGTAGAGGCACTTCAACTGCCGTTTGCCCTGAAAACTGCCGATCAAGAAGAAGATACCATAACGCTGGTCTTACGGAACCTCTTTGTAATGCATAACGCTGCTTATACAATAAACTTACAGATCATTTAAATCAAGTGGGTCAAACTATTCGATTATTTTTTAAATCTCTTTTAGGCACACAGTAATGTGCATGCTTAACTGATTTGATATGCGACATCTAAGGTGAAAAACAAAAAGATATGATTATTTTGTTTAAACGTGAAAGACAAAAAGATTATCATAATTATATAACATGAACGAATTTATTTTTTAATGACATTTATGTCTGCAGAAAGTTACAGTAATTTTCACATAATTTCTACAAACATCCCCAAAGCACTGACATATATATGTTTGAGAAAGAATGAAACACAATACTGCAATTTATAAAGAATTGAATATAAAATGCCTAATGGACATGATCAAAATAATTGCAGAAAAATTTTACGCAAACTTACATACAAGTCAAAACCCATCCATTCCATCTCTACAATATGATATTAACGCACCATATAATAGAAAACGGCCCAAAGCCATTCTCAGGAATGTGCCGTAAGTCAAATGTTTGAATTCCTGCTTTAATTTCTAATTAATTACATTACTTAAGCTTCAAATACTTTAAATGATCTCACATTAAATGCTAATATGTGGCGCCATCTACTAACAAGCAAATAAACTATGCCTACACGTGAACTAACACCCTCAGTCCAATCAGCAACTCTAGATCCTGCCAGAACCAATCAGAGAACAGAACGCCTCAAGACCATAAGAACATTCCGCGGCTGCAATCATCTTCGACCACACTTCAAGACTCGACGCTGCCTGTGTCTGACGTATCTCTTATCGCCGATGCGGTGTCTCTAACACCCACAATGCCTTGACCCTAACTCCGATCCACGCACATGGTTTGCATCATCATTTTACACCAGCCATATTTCAAGTTATGCCTAGAATTAATATTGCATCAATTAAATTTCATCTACCAGTCAACAACATCGACGAAGAAGATTATGCTAAGACAACACTCGGAAACAGAAACAATTTCGATCGGGGTAGGACTTGTCCAGGAACCCGTTGAAATGAACCCAAGGTTCACGGATGCAAAAAAATGTATGCGGCACATTTTAGGACTAGTCATTATAATTATATATCGAATTTATTCATACTGTAAATCTATTTACCAAAAATTGTATAGTAATAGTAAAAATCTACTATCAGTAAAGTATTATTATTATTTTCTTAATAATAAAAATCTGTTAAGAAAATAATAGTAATAATAATAATTTGGTATCTTTATCCGATAAAAACGTGCATTTGGTAAGTTAATTATTATAAATCATATTACTTGGGAAATATGTGCCTAATAATGCAATAATGTAAACAAATCTTATTTTATTTTTTTGGTATAATTACATCCGATCCTAACATATAATATAAATTTCATGAGTAAGGAATGTCGTTCATTTATGCTGAATAAACTTTTGTGTGAAGATTCTAGCCATGTGTCGAATGTATGGTGGTAATGAAAACGTGCGTCCTTGCCTATCCAAGAAATAAAAAAATTACTATCTGATATCTATTACTATCTGACTTTTTTTAATTCCTAGTGCTCGGCGCCAGTGTCAAGCTTCATTTGCAAATTGTGAAGCACTGAGGCGAATATGCCTTGTTTCTTGGCTGATTGCATTAAGTAACATTTATTGTTTGAAATTCCCTGATAAGTAACGCGTGAACTTCCCACTTTCATTTGGACCTAAAGATGTAATTTTGATGGAAATCAGAACGTTATAACAACAACGAAATCTTGAAGAAAGTTTTCATCTAATTATTATCTAATTGTAATATATGTTCAGCTCTTAAAGTAATGTTTTCACGAAATTCATTTTTGGAAATTTCAATTCTTGAAGAAATTGTCTTTGTCAGTGCGATTTTAAGGTATATAAACCATACTAAGATGGTATTAAAGGACACATATCTTTTATCAGAAAAAAAGAAAAACATTTCTTCAGTGGTTGAACTGGATTTATTTACAGCCGTCTTAATCAAAATCTATCAACTTTAGTCACTGGAAGTAATCCTAACTAAAGTCTCCCAAAGCTTTTCAAATTCCCATCTATATTTTATTAACTTTTATTTTATTATATAGATAGCGCTACATTTGTTGTTTTCGGTTCCGTCCATCATTTTTTTTTTATTTCTCTTACTTAAATGGTATATTTACAGACAGCAGAAATTGGGTGACCATATATGTATAGACCCATATATGTATTCTTAAACTTTGGAAGAGCTGGAGGACAAAATATTTATCTGTTACACAAAATAATTTTTCTTTTTTAAGAGTAGGAGCCTTGTCTTTGCTAAAGAAATTTTAGCCCAAAGGGACGTTGGACCAGAAGGGCTATTAGTCTCGAAATGACATTTTGCGTCGAATCACATTTAAAATTTTTGCCACCAAATATTATCGCCCTGTATTATATTTAAAGAAATTTATAATGAAGAATATGCATGAAATGTATGTTTCTGGCATTGTCAAAGCAAGCAGTAGCAACACTACACGTACTGAAACATTTTTATCTCCAGTACGCGAAACTGCCTATCGCAAATTCTGAAGATATGCTGTTTTTAATTATTTTTAGCCCAGATGCTCTCGAAGCCTCTTTAGACGTAATATAAAAATCTAAAAGGTTTTTTTTTTTATTTTTTTATTTTTTTTATTTTTGGAAATTCAAGTCAGTATAAGGTGAGTTTAAACTAGAAGACACAGATTCTCTACAAATTTCGACAGTTCAACGATTTCTTGCTTGTTTGCAGACAACAATGACTCTGGTTTTGAATGCTTCGAAGTGGAAATCAATTCAGGTTATTTATTTTACTTATTTTCCCCATGAGAATTCTTATGAGACTAAGACTTTTTACTCAAATGGAGTCGAGGCTATCGTGGTTATTTCTGCCCGAAGTCAGTCTAACTTTAATCCAGTGTAATTGAGAGGCCATGAAAAGTAGCCATTGTATGGTCATTTGAGTCTATGTATTTCCTAAATAAATTTTTAAAGTCGTTTTACCTTTTTTTTTAAACGCTAAAATTCATTATGAAATACCGGAAATATGTTTAAAAACTGCTATATATATACATAAATTTAATTATTTATTGCAGATTGAAATTAGGAAATGTTAATGTTGAAAAGGACTGTGTTAAAATTATTAAAAACTTGTAATAAACTTTAAAAAAAAGTTTAAAATTTGCAATGTATGCATCAAAAAGGTACAGTTTAAGAAAGAATATATTTATAGGCAAGGTTTTCTAACAAAAATAAGTTTCGAATGGCGTCTTTGTTACTTCTAAAGCTCTAATCAGGTTAGAGTAGTTATTACGGCAAGGCATTTGAGGTCTGTCTGTCAAACTATATGTCAGATATTGTAATGAAAATTTTTCCCTCTTAGGAAAGTAACGTTAATTCGTGTGTACTTAAACGGCGGGATTTGAACCAAGGACTATCGAGTGCTCATTCGACGACTGTTGGACAAAAAAGAATTTATCTTAGAATTTAGTAAAGATTAGCCAACAGTCAAATAGATGGTGCTGAACTATAGCTGTGTCTAAAGAAAAGCAGCTAGATAGTTTCAAGATTTGAAAAGGGGGGAGGACTAAAACTTATCGAGCTTTTCTAAAATTTTCCACAAAGGTTTCGCGGAATACTTACCTTTTAACACGATAAATCTGTTTCGGAATGGATTCCTTTCAGAATATGCTAATCGCATAGATGCGTTCATGGTCTTTCTTATAAGCATCACATTATAAGAAAATTATCATCGACGACGACGATTTGCTCAAAACAGATTTGTGTCATACTTTGCGGGATGAAGCTGTGTACAAAGAGTCGAGTGGTATTTATGTTCAAAATGCAGGCATTAAAATAAGCATGATATCTGTATAATCGGATGTATAGAATGTTTCAAACTGTAAAATCCTAGTTACACAGGAAGGTAACGTCGGACAATCTGTATTTCAGGGCAACTTCTCCACACTTTTCTCGTGCTATCTTACAATTAACCTTCATCGCTGATTGCAGAAGGCTTTCTTTATTTTCAAGAAAATTAGTTTTATTTGTTGGATTACGATGATGTCTCGAGTACAAGCTGATAAGTTCGAAAACGTATGTAGTATCGACAATCATCCCCTATCGAAAAGGAAAACAATGCACGCATCATTTGTCAAATGATAAATCCAGCAAAATTTTTAATCTGAATAGTTGTTTGTTGCAAATAGGTAACATAGGCGATAAACCTGCACATTTGAACTTCTGTGTTTCATACTTTGCTTCCCAATTCCTAAAATCATTTAATATCTGTTTTGATTTGTTTATTGTTTCAAATAGTTTTCAAAGTCTTTCTTTCCAATAATTTATTTTGACATCCATTTCGGCATCCAGTATTATGTCGGTCTCATAGAACGGGCGGATATGACACATTTTGCAGTTTTTTTCAAGGTAATTTATGAACTTCCAAAGCACTGAAGCGAGTATTCCGTAAACCTCTAGCTTAAATATTCCCTTATAAAGTTTCCGAAATGCACTATAAATCTTAGCGAACCCCTAGTGCTCGAATCTTTAAGTTAGCTAGCCACCTTTTTGAGGGACAACAAAGCGCTATAATAATAAACAAACGCCCTTTGAAAGCTTTAATATTGGAGACAGGATTTCGCCGAAAGTGACAGCAGAGAGAGAGGCGACATTGTTGTATGCCTGCTTCCACCACCTCTTTCGTTTGCACGTGACCTTGCACCGGCGCTCATAGATGCACAATGGCAGCTTCCGCCATGTTGAGTCCACTTCACATGACATACTCGAACGCAAGAAAAGAGACTCGTTAGATTATGTGTCGCCGTTGCTTGTGTTCAGGTTGCTTGCTTAGTGATTAGATTTTATTTTCCAATCCTTGTTTCTCAGATTTTTAACGACTTTAATTTATGACATGTTTTGTGACAATTCCTGCACTTGTATTAGTATTTATATACGTATAGATACGTAGGCTTAAATAGATGCGGATGTTCAGCCTGATCCTTGTAATAAGAGAATGAAATGCGTTCTGTCACCTTCCACCTGATGTAGTGTGGTTTTCTTGAAATTTTAGCTCTTGGGGGGGGAGGGGCGGTTAAACCTTGAACTTGTCTTACTTTTATGCATCTCTGGTACGTCCTTCTAAGAGACAAACTCACAAATTTACTCTCAAAATAAAGCAACTGAGGATGTTGAATTCGAATGCGAAAGTTTACTGTGTGTATAAACAATAAGAATCAAAATAATCCGATAAACTGTTGTAGTGTAACAGATTTAGCATATGAAGAATTTCCACAGAGTACCACTTCAGTACAGATATTCATCAATATTTTGAAATGCTGCCATACCTCGTAGCAGGTTTAAATATGTCATGGAGTAAATTTAGCAGCAGTGCTGTTTCTGCTGCTTGCGTTGTTGTGCCGATTTTCAATCTCAAGTTCTTAATCAGATTATGGTTTATGCAGTGTTTCTATTGCCATTACTTTTATTGACGTACAATTTCTTTCCAACTGAACAGACTTTAAATTTGTAACATTAGTGTCATCGTTGAAAGAAATACGTTTTGTTAAGCTGTAACTGCAATGTCTGGCTTCTTTGGCTAATTCATTAATGTCTCTTTATTTACCTAGGATCCTGCGAATAGTGGAAAACGTGATAGGAGTATATGTCACTTGAAAAAGTATAACCCACAAAATTCAAAAGCGGGAAGCGGAATTTCACCAAGAAATTTCTCCAAACAGAGGAAGAAGTCGAGCCAAATGGTCATATGAATAACATTATTTCGGCATTTCAAGGCAGCTGATCGAATGATGGAGACTGTACCGAGTTAAGGGGCAGTCTTAAGAAATTAATATACGAGGAAAAGCACTGATAAGACGCCCAGTGCATAGCAAACAATCAGTTTTCGTCTTGTTAATAATGGTCGCCAGAGACGTCTTCATTAGGCACCGTTCAGAAATAATGACTGAAAAATGAGGTAGCTGTGATGAAGTAGACGGTATGGTTTCGCTTGTGATGAAGTAGATGGAATGGTTTCGCTTTGAATCTTATAGTCTAACTTATTTTCGTCCTTGTGACAAAGCTTATACGCACTGCAGCTTTTAGTAATTGATCAGAATCGAATTAAAATAAGTAGAGGCACCTACGCACTATTTTAGGCCCATTAGTATGCAAATGCCAATCTTCAGTGAGGTCTAGACGGAATTTTGAGAATTTTTATGATGATTTTGGTTTTTATGTAAATGAGAATACCCTGGCTTATGGATTTGCTACCTAATTTGCCTTATCAATACTCTGCGAACAAAGACATCTATGGTGGCGACTTACTAATTAAAGAATCATCTGCAGTTTTTATTGCCATATCAGGCGTTGCTCATTGACGAAGTAGTAACTTGATCTATAGTAATTTCTAAAACTCGCTTTATTTCTTTTATTTTTCAATAACGAATCGCTTTCGTATAAACTGCATAAATTGTATAATAATAAAATGGTCTAGGAGAATGTTTCATACACAATTTTGTAATTTTTAATACGTTTAGAGTTAGAAGAAATTAACGCAGAAATGCTAAAGATGAACTGTCCGAAGACATGATTTTTAGTCTTTTTCGGATTCGTATAAGTTTTGTAAAAATAGTGTGCTAGAGTCGCCATGAGTTGTATTACTAACGCATGTATACTTACTTATATTTTCAACCGTGTTGCCTGAATACGTTAAAATTTCTTTTAATTTCAATTAATTTTTATAGCACAACTAGCAGATTTTTTTAACCTCCCTTTTTTTTAAATCATAAAATAATAGAAAAGAAAACAGGAAATCTTATAAATGTCAATTTTTTGTGCGAAGGAAGGTTTTTTTCTTCTGATTTTTTTTAAACATTCCGATGAATAGAAATATAGAATACATGGAAAATAGAAAAAGCGGGTATATATTTTTTTTCATTCTGTGTATTATAATTTTGGCCGAGGAGCGTTTCCTGATCAAATAAGGAAATCAGAGGCAGTGAGAAGAAAATGAAACACGTGTTAAGTACTTTCTTTAAAACTATTAAGCATTCTACACTTATGCAATAAATCTTTTATTGGCGCCCTATTTACATCATTGAAGCGATACAACTAAAAATACAAGATTACTATGCGCGCTTCATAAAATATTATCGTTCAACTCGGATTCGTCATAATACTCTCTCGTTGCCACTCGGGGAAAAATATGTTTTAAAAAAAATCAATGCGTTGCGTTTACACACATATCAGAAAATTCCATCCGTTGGCTTGGAAATTAAATGAGAAGAATGTGTTGCTTGTTTAGTAATATAGTTATCATTATTTCCGATTGATTTTAACATAAAATTTTTTATTTTAATTTTGTGGCATCCATTCCTAGTTCTACGACTTCATTTCGACTGGAAAAGAACTAATTCTGTATTATTCTAAGCACACTTACTTGCATATTAGAGCAGACGATGAAGTCCTTATGTTTTGTATCCTTATGTTCCTTACGTTTTCTCTATGTCCCTTATCTTTGTATCCTTATTCCTTATTCAAACGAGTGATAACTTCAGTAGTTAAATGATGCTTCAGATGCTGTTATCTAACTTGTCTCTAAGTGTTATTGTCGGTATTAAACATGATTGCATTAAGCGGCAGTTGCTATACTATGTTTTTTAGTAGATCTTTGCGTTCTTTGCCATAAGCCCATGTATCCAAATCTCAAATCCTGTACTCTGGAGTATCAGGGTTATTCTTTATTGTTTCCTCTTTAAATCAGCGTCAGCCTAGAGTTAAATTTGTTTGATTTTCTATTTAGTATTGGATTGCATTTCTTTCCTTGTTTTATCCATCCATGTATTTATGCTTTTGCTTAACTTATTCTGTAGCGTTACTGTAATTGAGTACGCATAATTGTAACATTTTTATATTAAATTGTTTCTTCTTGTTACTATGTTATGTTTTTCCGAAAAATGTTATGACGCATATAAATAGAAACTTCCTTAAATATACTACGAGGCCTTTCCATAAAAGTACAATTTGATACTAATGATATTCAGTGCCATAGTGTGGTAAAGCATACTGTTAATTTTCTAGTCTTTCCGTGCCCTTGTGAATTAATATGCAATATCTTATTACAGTTGCATTTTACTGTATCACACGTGAATTATTGTTAGGGCATTCTTTTTTAGAATGTGTAAAAACTACATTTTCTCTTGCACAATGTAGTGCAGACTCCAAAAAATTATTAGTGTGACTATATTCTTCCGTTCTTTTGTTTTGATTTCTAGCAATTCCTGGGTGATTCTTTGGGAACAGGGCGTGGTTCTGATGTCCTTTTTATCACCATATTTACGACAGTGGCGGTCATTTTTCCGAAGATTTCGTTCGCTAGAGTTTATTATGATATAAGGGCCATTAAGCGTAAGGGAAGTGCGTAGGCAGCGAAGTATAAATAACGTGTGCTGAAGTACGAACAATACCTCTCCCCGCTGCGCGTATTCCGTTTTCAAGCCGAAACGAGTTGACTGCTTTATTTTCATTACTGTTGCCACCCATTGTAAAATAATTTGCTTGTGAAAAATAGCTACTTTAAAAGTTTGAGCAGGTCATTGTTTCAAGCTAGGATTATGGAAGTTCGGATACATTTTATAACAACGAACTCACAGTTGAACATCCCTTACTTGAACTTCGATAATTCAAAATTTTTGGCAAGTCAAATGTTTTTCACATTGAAATGTATTAAAAGTTAATATTTATTGATTAACTGAATTTCTTTAAGACGAAAAATTCGATAAAACGAACTTTTTTTTGAATGAAACCATATTATTTTCTTTCCTTTCTTAGAAAAACGATATTATCCACAGATTATGAAGGTATGTATATATTTTTTAACTTTATGTTATATTTTTTAACTTTTTTTTTCGTAATATTTATAAGTAGTTTTTATTTCCGTGTTTTTTTTTTAAATAATTAAATCATCTCCACGAGCACATGTCTAAACAACAACTGTTTCCATTCAAAAACACTCAAAATGTACGATGCACTAAATCAAGATTTCAGAGGTGTGTACAGAGAATTTTCTAAAGCTTTGACCCACGCAAAACAATCGATCTAGTGACACGCAGATCTTTAAATCCAGAGAAGTATTTAAAAAAAAAAAACTTTCTTTTCATCTATAGTCAAAGTAATTCTTTGAGAGCTTGAAAGAACTTCAAACGTCATGTCTGTCGCTAACGCCAACATAGGATATGACCATTGTCTGATGCCTTTGTAAATACTTTTTAATTAATGTAAAAATGCAATTATTTTAAATGAGGCATATATTATATCAAAAAGTAACATTTAAAAAAATTAGGCAAGATTTCTTCCCAAGCGAGAGAATTATATTCGCCTCCCCCCCCTCGAAAAGTATATGAAAAAAATTTTCGTTATGGTACTCCAATATCCCAATGATCAAATAAGTGGTAAAGCATTACATTAGATAAATGGTAAAACACAAATTTTTTACCCCGAACGTGGCAAAATATTTTGGGTACGTACGCGAAACTGATCGCTGAACGCAGCATTTCCTCCCGAAGTTGAGGGTAGAAATCTTCGTTCAAGTTAGTTCTCGGAAGACCGCGTTTCTCAGAAAAGATTCTTATTGAGTTTCCGATACGAAGGTCTGATAAGGCGCTAGGAGAATGCGAAATCACCATTCCTACTCAACACTCCTAGTAAGTTGGTCTAAGTACTATGGATATCCAAAGACCAAAGTGCGCCGTATTGTTATAAAAAAATGCCAAAAGTACTCTGGTGATACGAATTGTTCCAACATGTTCAAGTGCTTTGTGCCCCAGCAATTATTACTTTAAAAAGAAGTTTTTCATAATGACGCAAACAAGATACGTCTTTGGTACCCTTAGCATCACGTATTATGAGAGCTTGATTAAGATAACTAAGCCACAGACACAGCATAGTCTTACGAGAAATCTCAGTATCTTCTTCCCTTGATATTATAAAGAAGAAACCGGAATAAGAGAATCTGTCGGATAATTTTGTCAACAGCATCTAAAATCTGGGGCTTTAAACTAGGGTTTTGTGAGTTAGGAAGTAATTAGATTGTGCGTTTCATTAGATTTTACAACTTTTATAATTTTCTGTACATTTCTAAAAAAGAATTATAGCGTTTTATACCTGTCATGGTTTCCTTTTGAATATATGTATGCCTTATAACTAAATCTCTTTACTTTTGGTTTTATGTGACCACAGATTTTTTTGTGTAGAATTTCTGCAGTATGTGTGAAAAAAAAAATGTCTGTGAAAGAAAGCTAACCACAATTCCAATCGAAGGATTGCCGGACCAATTTATGAACTATTTTTCCATGGGTTTACCATCAGATTCTTTCAGCCTATAGCCTGATATTCGAAAGGTATTAAGTTTAACTGTAGCACATAGCTGTTTTTCCATCTCGACGTTCCATCCAACCACCATCAGTTCTAGAACTAATCTATTTTCCTTTTTTATCGCGTCGGAAAATCTCCACCCCTTTTGACAAGCCGTTAAAATCCCAGCTCCTTTTTTTATATTTTTGTACCCTTTTTGCTTTTATTGGGGGTGGAGAAAATGTTGCTTCTTTGCAACAGAGATACTGTTGCCAGTAACGGCTTTTTTATGTTCATTTTCGAACATTTTCCTCCTCTAAATGACGGGTGTTTACGACGGTGGATCGTAGCTGAAGTATTTGTTTTGATTTTTCTTTTAGCAAAAAAACTTTTTGTCATGAACATTGTGGAAGTTCTTACTTTGGCTCGCGAAAGGAATTATATTTATTGGGCTGTTATGCGTTGCAGTGTGTTAGTTTGGGTCTTTCTGCGGATCACCAAGGCGGCTTTTAATGCGAAAGCCATAATGCATTTTTCTTGATTAAAAAAAAGAGGGGGGAAGAAAGGAAGAGAGAAAAAGAAGTAAATAAAATAAAATAAAATGTATAATAATACTTTTCAGATTGAATCTATCAAAGACATTTCGATTAACTGTGCATTTTGTATAGATATTCTTAACGAATGGAAATGCTTCATGTATTTTCTGCGAAAGCTGAATTGTCAATAAGTTTTATGGTTCTTAAAAACTATACAGATTTAGAAATGCTGTAAGAAAGGAATAAATTTTTTTCTTGCAAGTACATGCACAAAATTCTATATTGAAATTGCGTAAAACAGTACTATTTAAACATGTTAGACATATGCATATACTAGTTGCGAATTATCGTGATCTATCTGCATATACTCAGTGCGTCTACAAACTTTTAGGAGTAATTTTTTTAACAAATTCCAGCAAACTTGCCAAATGACAAATGCATTACTATGATATCTCATTTTGCTTTTCCTAAATGATCGTTTGTTTGCAGACAAAATTTTCTATGGAATCAATCGTTTACTTTGATCCAGCGAACATCCTCTGTTGCGAATTCAAAAGATGAACAAAGGAAGGAATACATTCAGGAATTTAATACTATACAGTGTTCTTTCATAGCCACT
>KK113587.1:1227961-1251617 GCA_000611955.2 Stegodyphus mimosarum | reverse complement strand
TGCTGTGTGCGGCGCACGAAGATCAAGGATTAACACAGTTTAAATGTTTTTTCGTTGGTATGGATCCAGTGTGTCCGTCATGGTCACGAAGTTGTTAATGATGAATTCAGTGATCGCTTTTTTGCTGTAGCGAACGGGTGAGAAAATATAAAAATTTCTATAACTATTGCTAAAACGTTGTCATCTGTATCTTCGAAAACTAGTTCAAAAGCTCAGTCCAGGTACTGGTTTCTGCTGCACGATAATGCACCGTCATATAGTTCCGTTCTTTAAGCAGTTTCTAGCGAAGAAAAGTATCACAATAATTAACCACCGTCGTTATTCAGCAGATTTGGCGCCTGTAGACTACGTTCTTTTCCTTAAAGTAAACTCTTACCGTTCACCAGTCATTACTTTTTTAACATTGAAGGAATCCATAAAACTATCATCACAGATTTAAATATCGTTCTAAAAGATGAATTCTACGAAGGAATCAACGCAGCTATATGAGCTTGCCAAGTACTATATAAAATTACAAAGATTATACATTGTACAAAACTGAAGAATAAAGAGTAAGAATGTTGTTACCTTCAACTTTCAGTTTTGCACAAACTTAGTCCTAAAACTTTGTAACGCATTGTGTAGTTTCTCTGGGGAATTAGGAAACAAGGGGAAGTATTAGCAAATAAATATTTTAATGTTCTAATGAAAATAAAATAATGTGCTAATGAAAGATTAATATAAGTACATATAATTAAACATATGTGTCATATTTATAAATTTATTAACTTTTATTAAGAAATATTCGTAATTATATATGATAAAACAAAATCTTCAAAAATTTATGAATTATAAATCTAAATAATGAATAAAAAAAAATAATATATTTAAAATATGCAATTATTTTTTTTTAAATTACATTATTTTCTCCTAAGAATTGTTTTTCTCTCCCCCTTTTTTCCTCTCTCTCTCTTTTTTATTTATTTATTTATTTTGTTCTTCCTCTCCCAGCCTTTTGAGACCTATACTCAGTGGACTTCGGCTCCTGGGAGTAAAATATTATGAACTGGGTTCAAAAATAATATATTTAAAATATGCAATTATTTTTTTTTAAATTACATTATTTTCTCCTAAGAATTGTTTTTCTCTCCCCCTTTTTTCCTCTCTCTCTCTTTTTTATTTATTTATTTATTTTGTTCTTCCTCTCCCAGCCTTTTGAGACCTATACTCAGTGGACTTCGGCTCCTGGGAGTAAAATATTATGAACTGGGTTCCTGTCGTTGGACCTTAGGAGCTTAACCCAGCAAGCAGTCATTTATAGTTCATGGAGTTCGAAATTTTTCGCTTTCTCGAGGCCATCGTGAAACGGTATTTCACGATCATCTCGCCAGTTGCCTCCTATGCTTGCCTAGTTCAGAAGGCCCATTTCCCCGTGATTGTGATGCCGGCAGAACTCCCACCCTTACTATGAATTTCGCCCGAGAATAGATGAATTATTTTTGCCGTGTATGGAACAACAATTGCAGTACGACCCCCTTAGTAGCTGACTTAATTGACAAGAATGGGAATGATCAAATTTAAAATGCCCCATTCCCCAAGAATAGTTGTTCGCAGGTGGGTCGTGATAATTTGCAAATATTCGCGGTTACGAAGCTAAAAATTTTGGGAAGCACCGTAATTAAAAAATGGCGTATGGCCTTTTTAAGGAATTTCCTGCACCTCGGATAAACAATACTCTGTCGTACTTACGTTAGTCTACGTTTTCTTGAACCTGCTAATAAACAGTGCTGTGATGTTTTCGTAAAATTTGCGAGTGAGTACAAATGCATAGGTGATTGGATTACTCACGTTTTGAAACTATAGAAAATATGTAAATATATTGTAGTGTGAGTTTATTAATGTAGGATGAAGCATATTTTCACATAATAAAGTTGCAGGCATTTATTTCGAATTAGTTCTGTTTCCGCGATTCCTCTTTCCGCGTTTTTCAAAATTCTTCCTGTTCCCGCGAAATCTGAGAGCACAGTCTCCCTCCCACAGCTCCTCAGGAGATGCCACGGTGAATTATTAAGGAGAACTGGGCAATTTCTTTGCGAATAAGTTACGCTTCGTCAGGCTTCTCTCGAAATCTTTCATAATTCTGTTGCAATATTAACTATTATTTTCACATCTTACGTTAATCAATAGGGGATGTTTTAGACATTATTGAAACTAAAAGGAAAAAAAACCTTTAGTCCTTTATAAAGGTTATCAGTATCGAATTCAGACTAAAAATAAGGAAAATGCAGTTAATTGGATTTGTGTAAATGAAAGAATTAAAAGCTGCAAAGGCGCATTTAAGACCAAAGAAGTTGTCGTTTTAGAAGAAAGAACGTTGTTTAGACATGAAAGTAGAACGTGAAAGTTGTTTTAGAACGAATATTTATTCTGAAAGATTTTATTGTAACTCACCTTTATGCAGAATTTCGGAAGAATTCGGCATATTATTTTTACTGTAGGAAACGTGTTCATTGTCAAAATCATCGCAAAGTTTAAACAACTGTCTCCCTTAAATACAGTATTAGCTTTATTCATGGAAAGATCTGAGTTCCTAAATATTTTTCGATTATAATTTAAAAAATTTTTTGCTTTTCTACCTTTTGGGTAAGACCAAGGCCCAGTCGCCCCCCCCCACTATGTAACCCCTTTGAGAAGGGGTAATGAAGATTGATGATTTCGCGGAAACAGGAACGTTTTTGACGAACGCGGAAACAGGAAGACACCTTTATTTCAACCTTTAAAAAATAACTCCGAAATACTTCCTTGATACGGGGGGGGGGAGTTAGCAGAAATAGTTTCATCGTTATCAATTCGGGTAAAGATGATTTTACCATAAAAATTTGGACAAATATTCATTTGCTTCATTTGGGAAAGATTTCTGATTCATTTATTTATTTATTTTTGAAATCGCTCATATCCATAAAACGACACCCAAGAGTCGGCCTGTATTTTCAAGCGGCCACTAGATACATTCTGACCTTGGGACCATGAAATGAACACCCCAATTTTCGCTTCGCTGCACACACACGTATCCTCAGATAACCCGAATGTATTATCTACTGCTTTCCCTCCCCGTTTTTCTTTTTCTAAAAAAGGAAAAAAAAAATTAGAAAGGCTTGGTTCCGATATTATTTTAATATCAACCATAACCTAATATCAAGAATAGACTGTTCGAATTGGCGTTTGTTGTAACACTAGCATGCATTCATGGCCCTGCCATCTGGCGGCGACCTTGGCGTGAAGGACACATACATACCCAATTGGCTATTGTTAAGAGGGAGGAACTTGAGTTCATCAAGTTACAGCAACGGTTGTTTTAATAGCTGGTGTCTATTATTAAACCGTGATCGCATTGCATTGGTTGCATGTCTTTCGATGATTTAAATACCTCGCTGGCTTTTGCGAGACACAGCATATTTAAATGTCGCTTTTGATACGTAAGTTTAGATGTGATGCTGTCGAGGCGAAAGGTGCCAAGGTTAAAAGAGTGCTAAATGGATTCAGTGAATCGAATTATGACATTAAATAATATTTTTTTTTTTTATTTTTCTTCCTTTAACGGTAAACGTACTTAACTGTTGGAATTCGCCAGCGAATGACTTATCTCAGGAAAATATAGGTTCCTCTTACTTTCCTGTAGCACAGCGTTCCTGTAAAATCTATCATAAGCCAAAAGACATCTATACGCGTACTAGACGTCAGGGATTTTTAAAATGAGACTGACTGATTGATTGTACGTCTCATTAATTAGTTTTTCCGCTAAGGGCATCGTCTCTAGTATGAAGGATTTTTTCATCTATAAACAACAATGTTTGTCCTCTAGAAAGAAATCGACGCTAAAAGAATGTTTAATTTTGAATGTGAATTTCGAATATTCATGTAGTGGTTTTTATGAGCATATAAAATCTTACAAAGCATTTCTAAGGCTAATACAAGCTAATGGAAAATATACAAAAGCAAAAGTACGTTATATTACATATATATATGTGTGTGTGTGTGTGTGATGCGTTTAAATTAATATACTTGACAATTATTAAAATTTAATTGCAATTTAAAAAAACAAAACCCAAGATGATGATAATAATAAATAAGTTAAATTAGAATTTACAACATAAAATATTATAGCATTATTAATTGCACCTATTTTCCATAACAATTTAATTATTTTAGTCACAACAAGACCTCTTGATAATGAACATAATTTAGAATTGGGATTATTTTGAATAAGTTAATTTTTTTGCGTCAATGGAATTTAAAATACTTTCAGATATCGCATTTACTTGATACCCTCTATCGATAATACCCGGTAAATTTTTCTTATTACATTGAACATTCACCTTAAAATAGTTTCACTTTTGAATACTTTTTGGAGAATCTTCATTATTACAATAACGAAGGAAATTATATATAAGGATAAGACGATTGTCGTGGCTGGAAATTTCTCGATGTTTGTGGCACATAATATCTGGGATATAGCCTGGGAGAACTACATCTCGACTGAAAAAATTTTAGTGGAAAAACATTTTGTAACACACTTTGTCTGTGAGCTGAAAATTTTGGTTCTTCCACTGAATTTGTGGTAGGAGAACTTGAGCCAAAGTTATCCAATCTTGTATTTTATTACTATTTTGCGCAGTGAGCAACATTTACTGTTACTTACACCACAAAGAGGGTGAGTGAGAAACATTTACTGTTGCTCAGGTAACCCCTGGTTTAAAGCTTCGATTGTAACTAGATCATTTAATTTTAGGCTAGCAGCATATTTTAATTTTTCTCTAAAATATTTTTCAGTGTCATTGAATTTAGAGTAATTAATTAACAAATTCACTAAAAGTAGCAGTGCAGTTTCTACATGTTCAAAATACGTAAGAAATTTATCCTTAACGGCTTGCCAGTCTAGTTCGACGCATTCGTGCAGTAAAAATGCCAGAGCTTCGCCATGTAGGCTTTCTAAAAACAATAAAGGCTTATGATTGTCGGAAATATTTTTAGTTCGGCATTTTTTTCTCAAACAATCTCTACATATAATAAAACAAAGAGTCTGTGTGTGTGTGTGTGTCTTTCGTTCGTGTTGCGAGTAAGCTAATAGACCCAGGGCCACGAAATTTGGTACATAGGTGTATCTACGTAAGAGCCAGTGCACCTCGAAGCGATTTTTTCGAAATTCGAATTCGAATTTTTTTTATTTTATGTTTTGTGACCAAATCGCGTCATTTTGGGACATAATGGGCTACAGGAAAGCGAGATTTCACTCTATACATTTCATTTTTACATCGTCGTGAAGCGTAGACACTTAGCTATTTTACGAACTTAAAATAAATTTCGTATTTCAATAAATCGATTAAATACGAATTTATTTAGAAAGGTGAGCTTAACACCTTTTCAGCGGAATTTTTTTTTAAAAAAAACTTATTTTAAAAAATGTGCTGTTTATTTTCCTTTGATTTTTGGACACGTTGAACTTTAATCCTTTCGACTCCTTTTAAAAAAAGAATTTTGGAAAAATAATAATATTTTGTATTTTTTTAAAATTTTTTAAATGAAGCTTCCGAATACACTTCTCACATCTCAGATATTTTAAAATGTAGTTTTGGCAACAATTTTCCTTTCTTATTGTTGTTGATAGATTTTTGATGAAATTGCATCATTTTGAATAGTTTCATTCTTTTAAAAATTTCGGTTTGGCAACAATTTTTCATCGTATTTCTTATGTTACTGTTTTTAAGAGACTGAAAAGTTTAAGAAATTAAAAAGTTGTTTCTTTTTGCAACGGTAAATTGTTTAATTACTTTATTAGGATAATTAACATTTGTATCAAGGGATATTGCTTATTTCATTGTAATATTATGTTTTAATTATATGTAATTTTAATTATAAAAAAGTTTTGCATGATATTTTTTAATCTGTTTAAGTTCTTACTCTGTTTATACCATTAGAGTTCTTAAGATTTTACAAAGGGAAGTTGGTTAATTTATTTATTAGGGTAAGTAATATTTGTATTAAGGGATACTGCATATTTCATTGTCATTATATATATCATTACATATATAATACATTGATTTCTATTTTGATAAAGTTGTTCTGCAGAGTAAAATTCTGCGCGAAATGTTTTGTTTTTTGAGTTTCTTTCATGTTATTTTTTGCTTATTTCACTGTTTGTAAGATATTGAAAAATTTTGCATGATTTTTTTGCATGAGCCAGTGCACCTCGAAGCGAGTTTTTCGAAATTCGAGTTAGATTTATTTTTTTTATTTTATATTTTCTGATGAAATCGCGTTATTTTAAGACATAATGGGCTATAGCAAAGCGAGATTTCACTCTATTGAACAGTTTAAGAAATTGAAAGATTGTTTCTTTTTGAAAAGGTAAATTGTTTAATTAATTTATAGATCTATATTTAAAAGGACGAGGCTTTCTGTGTGTGTAGGTGTCTTTCGTTTGTACTACGCGTAAGCTAATAGACCCAGGTCTATGAAATCTGGTACACAGGATGCATCTAGACCAGAGCCAGTGCATATCGATTTTTCAAAATTAGAATGAGTTTTTTTTATGAAATAGTATCAAATTGATGATTTTCTCTCATTATATGAACAGCAATGGCACGCAGCCATTGTTGCTGATATCAGCACTATTGCCACCCGGAAAAATGAGGGCGATAATTCTGTGCAGTTTTTAAATTTAATGTTTCTCTTGGATGCTGGACGTTTGTCTAGAGAAGGCAGCAGGAAGTTGGTTAATTTATTCATTAGGATAATTAATATTTGTATTAAGGGATATTGCTTATTTCATTGTATGCTTTTTACATGTAATGCATTTTTAACTGAATTTTTGTTTTCCGTTGTTGTTTGTTTCTTTTTCGATAAAATTGTTCTGCGGAGTAAAATTCTGCGCAATTTTCAAATTTAATGTTTGGTGTTCTCTTTAGGCATTTTTTCGGTACACTTAAAAGCCAGACGAAGGCTGGCCGCGCAGCTAGTAAAGGAGTAAGCGGCTAGTAAAGGATATTTGTCCACTGGTATGCAGCGATTTACTCCGTCGGATATCGTACACTGAAAGTTATCCACATTTACCGTTGCAGTTTCAATTTTTCCTTCTATATGAGAAACACTTATCCAAAGAAAAATGGAAAACAATTATCACAATAGACGAAGCATGGGTGTATTTAAGTGATTGTAACAAAAAAAGAACCATTTATTATCATAAAAGGGGAGAAAAAAATTTAAGTACTTGGTTCAAAGAATCAAAAGAAAGTTTTTCTAAGAGATTCATGATTGTTGCTGGTTTTTCTTATAATGGCAAGTTAAAAATAAAGAGAGCGCAAAAAAATGTCATGATTGACTCCAAATACTATCAGGAACATATTTTATCGCCCATTTTTCTGAATGAAATACCATCGCTTTACCCACAGTGCCATCCATCTGTGAGACTCCATCGGGACAAAGCTAGCAGTCACACATCAAAATGCACTGTAAATTTCCTAAAAGAAATGGAACAAAAAACTGGTATCAAGGCCATACCCTTCACTGATATCCCTACTAAATCTCCCGATGTGTCGCCTATTGATTTTTGTGCTTTCGGACTTTTAAAAACTGCATTATCCAAACGTTGTCCCAAAACCCTAACAGGACTCTGTAAAGCTGTTCGGGAGGAATGGGATAGAATACCTCTTCTGACACTTCAAAAGGCATTATTATCCTGGAAATTGCGGTGTCGAAAGATATTTCAGAATATGGGATGTCAAGTAGAACATTTAAAACACAAGAATTTTGTGTAATTTAGTTTTGTGAATACAATATACATCGTCTAAAAAATGTGCGAACAGCCTCTGTATTGTCAGGCATTGGTTTCGGAAAAAATATGGTTACCATTCATTCAAAGAAAGAAAAGCTCTGCCCGAGTCGAGGAACGGGCGGAGTTTATCAAATTATATGAAAAATTTCTTAAAACTTAAAATTGTACTAAAGTAAATAATATTATAAGAAATAACTTAAACTGTATTGATAGAAATAACTTTTTTTATGATAACATTTCAGCCTCCAGAATCGTCTCAGCAGTGACCGAGTGATCAAGACTGGTGAATACTGGGACGGGACGATTAGGTTTTGTTCAGATGAAGACTTTTGTGGTGTAAGGCACAAAATCCGTTCACACCTGTGTGTGTTTAAACCGCAGTCAGTTAGAGGAGGGAAAGTGCATAAATGTGCAGCTAACTCATCGAAACCGTAGACCGAATGTCAATTCATTATACTTTACTGCAATTGGTCGGTTCTTATGCCAAGCTGGCATACAGTCTAAAAGTTAGAACATTTAACAACAAAATCCATAAATCAGTTTTTATAACGTAGTGAGGTGTGGTTGCCTAGCAACGGAACTCGGCTTATTCCTCTCATGACCAAAAAGCTTTTGTATGAAAAGAGCCTTAACCCGGTATTACATGTGCTTCTATCAGCGCGTCGAAAGAACATTTCTCTACAGATCCTTTATAATAACCACAGAAATGACATTTGGATGCTGGTAGCTGATTGGTTAAAAGACGAACAGTTTACAAACTTTTTTGAAATGGAGGTGGGGGGTATAGTCTTCATTCTTTCAGTATCAAATCTGGAGATTGTTTGAAACCATTTGTGTGATTGCGTTTTTAATAGTTAGAGCAGTGACGATGGTGCGTTAAAGTGAACTATGGAAGGTACAGCAAACATGAGTGTAAAAAAAGGAGAAAAAGAGAGGATTTATTAATGTAGCATAGTCGCTTGTATCCATCAGGTTACTACATTAGCAGTTTCTCTCTCTCCGTTTTGCCTAATCCAAAAGTTATGTTTATCATTTCCTCTGGGTTATATAAAAAACTTGACTTTGAATACCACATCATACATGAGTGCTTGGTTATTATGCATGAGTAGTGGCAATTATTCTTCGAAGGCATTCAAAGCATCTTTCCAAACTGCTCTATATCTGCATGCTCTTTCCAAATTAATTCATAGTTTTATTTATTTGTTATATGATATAAACATCGAACGCCTTTATTTTCCTTTTTACAGCAAGCAATCCTCCTTTTATTTCTTTCGTTAACCGGAAAAGGTATCAAATCGATCATACAAATGATGCGGAGAAAGAATAAAAAGAAATAAATAAAAGAATTATATTTTTCTAATACATAAATAAAATAAATTACAAGAATAAGGAATAGGAAAGGAAATATTCTTTGAATAAGAATTTAATTCGAAATTTAATTTTTGAGCTTAAAAATCCATCTCCGAGAGAAAAGTCGATCTCCGAGAGTCGAGTTGAGACCAGGAAATTTAAGCTAAGAACTGTTAGTTGGAGAACAGTTAGAATAGTTTCACGAGACTTTCCTTAAATAATCTCAGCAAACGGCGAAAGGCGTGGGTGGGATGACATATTGACTCTTCTCAGAATTTATTTAAAAAACGTTTTCAAGTGAAAACGTATCTAGAATAGTCATAAATTCCACATGAGTAACTACCTCAAACACACGAAAACAAGACGTGTGTGTAAGACAATGTGTGTAAATATATATATATAATTTAGTATCAGACCTTAAAAAAAAATTACATTTATCACAAGTAAGTTTTCAAAGAAATCATACCTTTGTATGTAGCAGCTGTAAATATATATATATATATAAAGGTATGATTTTACATATAAAGGTATGATAAAGTACTTTTGTGTGAAAATTTTCCGAACTGTAAAGTGTTTTAAAAAAATAAATTTCACCACGCTATCATCAGTTCTGTATGCATTCAATCCATTACTAGCCAGTACGCGCATAATAATATTAAATATTATCAAAGCAACTATAATTTTATTTCAAAATCCTGACGCACGACCACAAGAAAAGCACGCGTACTCAGTTAATACTCTTCTTTTGTAACAATTAACATCCTTTAAGATGGCACTTTTCCGTCTTTAAGTGGCCTTCACAGACATCCCACTGCTAATTATTACACCTGCAACGGAGAAGAAAGTACTTCCTGGATCATCAAAATACTATGTTCTTGATAGTTTATTCTTATTAAATTTTATGGCTTTCTGTCTTAGTTTTGTATTTAAAAAGAAGATGAAGAAGATAAAAATAAATAAGTAATGGCGCCGAGCTTCTGCGGGACTTCTCAAGTTAAAGCATTTTCCTGTGTGTTAAATGGAAACCACGCAAATCGTGAAAACATTTTCAAGTCTTTAAAGGTTGTTTTTTCAGCTGAGACAAAATTTGGCCAAGAAGCAAAAGACAGTGTATAAGTTTTTGTTGAAATCAATAAAATTTATTTATATATAATAATCTTAGTTAGTTCCAATGTATTATTTAGTTCATCGCAATGTCATTTTTGTTCCTACGTTCGACATTCCCCGCCCCCTTCATTCCGTGAAACAATTTCCTCTGACGTCTGCTTAGTTTTAATCTACATGAATTCAACGCCGTCTTAAAGCATGATCCCACTGGTCACCAATGAGGATCCCTTGCTAATCTGTGTATGTCTGTCATTAATAAAAGTTTATTTGACATTTAAATTAATTCTATACAATATAAAATCGTAGTATAAATAAAATAATATATGCTTAATATTATCAGCCATTTATATTTCATTTCTGTGAATGGTTGTCGTAGGGGCACGAGCAGTCTGGTTTGCTTAGGGGCCCCATACTGCCGTTAAGTTAGCGCTGATATGAATGTTAAGGAAATGAATGATCGAATGAAGGCTCGTGCACAGCTTCCATCAGCAGAAGGCACTGCTTCAAAAGTAGTAACGAGTCGTCGTTCACACCACCGTAACACAAAAGATACCTTTACCAAAACGAAAGTGTTCTTAGCACAAAAAAAAAGGTAGCACGGTGGCTCTCTCAAAAAGCCACCGAGTCTTGACGCCTCATTTCAAGCGCTATTTTCACATCATACATCATCGTCATCTAAACGCTGCTTGACGTCACGAACAAACGAAGAGCGATCGGCCCCAAAAAGTATTAAATAAATAAATAAAAACGATAATCCTCTCGGGGGAGGGACAAATCAATTTCAATATTGCCTCTAAAGCAATTTGCCTGACTACGCGTATACCTCCAACGCCAAAACCGAGAAGCTGAAACGAAAGGGAGAAGTTGTGAAAAAAAAAAGCTCGAGAGAGAGAGAGAAATGTATAATAATAATAATAATACCCAGGCAATGAGAAAAGCCTTTCTCCTGATATAGAAAGTAACCTTTGCTTTCTGTTATTAAAGCTTTAATATAATTACTGACATCAATTTAAGATTCTTTCATTTCTCGTCAACTCGTTTTCTTTTTGCTGAGCAGGATTTTTTTCTCTCCCTCTCTTTTTTTCGCCTTTCAGTGGATATCTATTCTTTTCAAGCGCAGTGGATCGTCCCGCTATGATTTTTCTTTCGTTATCCCTAGAGGGGTTGGTTAAGGGGAGCGTGCATATATGGCGCGAAAATGAGCAATCGTTCTCTATTAGAAGAAACCTGTGCCGTTTGCTTATCATTTTCTAGATATTTCAATTCCTAACTTGTAAAATTTCTTCCTTCATGTATGTATGTCTGTTATTATCTGGTACTGTATGTTTTTCTCAATCTACACGAGAATTATCCCCCCCCAAAAAAAACTGTTTATTTGCTGTAAACCACAGTACTTCCTTTCTATAATGTTGTTCATGGTATGCAGTTTCGAATATTACGTCTAGTGTTGGTTAAAAGCACATGTAAATAACGCAATTATAGACAATGCACATTAAATTACTTCAAAGGAATCTTACAGTCAAACAAAGTTAATTTACGATTTAACAAAATCAAGAAAAAGGAACAAGAACGAAAGTGAGATGACGAGGTGGAGGAAATCAGAACTTTTATACGGCCGATTTAGTGGTGATGTCTTATATCAGCTTCCCTCACTTAAGACTTTTGGAAGATGACAATAAAAATTGTACGATTTTAGATTTTTTTCTTTCCTTCTTCAGGTGTTCAGGGTGGAAACATTAAAAATTATACCATTTCAGCCTTTGTTTCTACTTTTCTCCCATCACTGCAGTTGGCATGGATAATATTTCGGGAGGCAGAATAGGTATTCAAAGTAAGAGGCTGGACGAAATGATAACACTTACATTACAGCGTGTTATTATTTCATTAATTTTTTTTCATGTTTACCGAGTGACGAATCAGTGCCAGTAATATTAATGCTGTATCTAAACAGTTTTCTAAATTTGAAGAATGGCATGTTATGGTAACATCACGTCATGCATACTTCACAATTATGTCCCATCTCATTTTCGCATAATACAGTCAAAAGGCGAAATGTTATGTATCCCATAATGAAAGACTGAAGTGGGACGATTTTCAGAAAGGCCTGTCTTGGAAAAATCTGAAGTGCAGCATGACTGATTTAGGTGAAATTACGCTCAAATTTTCCCCTCTTTAACTCCTGTCTAAGGAGTATCTCTTCCCCATTCTTATTCTTTATGACGCCATTTTAAGCCATACCGTGCACAGAACATTTTAAGTACATTTTTTAAAACTCTTTTGGTTTCTTCTCCTAAATTATTTACTGTATTCCCCAATTCCTGAGATCTCAGAGTGTTTTCTAATGTTATTCTCAAAGGATTTGACCCCTTGGACACTTATTTAGCATTATTAGTACAGATCATTATAATATTGTGTATCCAATACTTACTATATTTATCTCATTATGTTTATCTGTTATTTTTGTTACATCAAAACAAATGTTCTCAATTCAATTTTTAAATTTCAAATTGTATTGTAATCTTATTATGTCGTAAATCATTTTTTTAAATAAATATACTGGGTGCGAGGGGCATGGTGGGAGGATCATGTAACATAACAGATGAACTGTAAATCCTCTGGAAAACTTCAGATGCACTATATACTTTTACCTATATTATACCTGTGACCTACATCAGCAGCCCTGATCGATGCAGAGGTTAGCGAGGCTGCCTGCTGTACCGTCGGCCTCAGCTTCAAATCCCAAAAAAGGATTGGATGGGATGTTTTCGAGTATAACATTTGTACAACGTAGAAGAGCACTTAATACTGGCTAGCCGAAAGTTCTTTCGAGTGGTTTGGTGGTAAGGAAAGAGGAGTGGCAGACCATCGGATCCGTCTAACAGCGTGTTCTCCATCAAAACTGAGGCGCAGCTGTATAATTCTTTCAGGGAGAATATACCTGTGAAATGGTGTAATTTTTTTAGTTGCATCCCAGGTGAATTACTAATGCGTCTTCTTTAGCAGTTTCCCTTTTTAAAGTGAGATGTATTTTGGAAACTATGGAACAAACACTGTTTAAACAGAACTAAATGAAAAAGGAATTATCTTTCATGTTGCAGTGTTTATGGTTTAAAGACAATGTTCTACAATCAATTCCAAAACAAATTATCAATCAATAAATAAATAAACAAAAGACAAAAGAAAAGAAGTGTGAATAAAAGAATCCCGATTTCGTTGCTGAAATGATGGAAATAATTCATTATTACATTTCGTAAATAATCTTGCTGAAAGAATTAACATCTAGAGCAATTCTAATCAAAGAAATCTCATTTAGTGTATGTATTCTAATAATGGGTAAAATGTCTCCGGAATATTTATTTAATACACAGTCATATAAGCTAAGAAAAATGTGTGTTTTGGGGGATGGTAAAGAAGAGAATCAGTATCATTGTTTTTGCTGAGCAAGCATCACATACTAAAATAACGCTTGCGTTTATGCAATTATAAGATTTTATTTTTCATCAACCCAGTTTTCCCTTTCGGTCAGATATGAGATTACTAAAAAGTCATATTTTCCTAATTTTCGAATGGGTTTCTTTAAATATGTAAAAACAGTGAATGTTTGCTGTTTTAATTTAATTTTTAATTTTAATTTTTATTTTATTTTTGTTTTTGTTTATCGCTGTTTAGGTGTTCATTGAAAAATATTTTTCTTTGAATACTTTCTCTTTTCTGTCGTGAAGAGAGAGTAGATATAACAACGCCACGATATTTAGTCTGTTGTTAGAAATAAAAAAAAATTCATTATTATGATTAAAAAATAAATCTCGGATAAACATGAAATAGACCTACATACAATACTTCATTACTTTTCTGTTAATTTGCATGATCTGTATATTTACCAACTGACTTATCAGCATATTGTTAATATATTATAACACATAATTGAATTAAATTACATGAAAAATTATTGCACGTTTATTTATTGCCTTACAATGAATTTTTTTTTTATTTCAAGTCAACAAGACGGTTGTATATGTTCACCAAATTAATTTAACAGCATCTTAATTTACATATTGCTGAAGTGCACATGTTTTAAAAACTTAGCTGCTTCTGATTAATAATTAAGGTAAATAGAAACGTATTTGGAATTCCAGATGTTAGTCGCAGTATAAGTTCAGATTAAGCCAAATCCTGAAGACTGAAATAATAAATCATCTGCATCAATATTTAATTAATTTACTTTTTAGTAAGCATTTTTATTTTAAAAATTTCTTCCTACGTACTATCATTCTTAGCCAAAGGCTGTTGATAGATCTACATCAACTGTCTAATTTAAATTTTCAATAATTTTTTCCATTTTGTTTAAGATTTTGAAATTATTTTAGTCTTAATTTTTAATTCAAAACAGCCTAGATAGTCATAATATATTTTGATTAATTATATATCTTGATATTGTACTTTTTCATCTTTTTAACAGAAAAAAATTTAAAATGCCAAGCTATCCGATTAACTGGACTTTCCAGTTTATGAAAGCAGGCTAAATAGTGTTCTTACGTATATAATCTCAATATTCTGTGGTATAAATAATCAGGTTTTTAAATTGAGGAAGCTTCATTTTCAAAATAATGGTGATTTTATTCTCCCCAACCCCGCGTATAATAACGAGATACCTCTAAGAATGTTATTGATTTTGAGGTAATAACTATGGCTAAAATTTTATTACTCATATTGTGGACTTCAGTATTTGTAAGAAATGTTCATCTAAATGTATCCTAGATTTTAGTTGGTTCGTTTCTACGGATCTGTTGCAGTGTACGGAGCATTAAGTCTGTGTTTGCTTTATACGAGGCCGATGGCAGGCTACCGGGGCAAAATGGCTGACTCGTAAGTGTCCCCCTCTTTCAAGTAAATATAGCTTGAAGGAAATATAGCTCTTCGCAAACTTTCGATATAGTGTCCTCATCTGCTGCTCCCTTCGAAATTTCGTCTCATACTCAGCCTCGCGTTGTGTTTCCTCAAATATTATTAAAATTTGCAGCCTTCATTCCGGCTTTCATCGCATCGTCTGGAGGATTTAGGAGAAAAGGAATTTTGGAAGTGTTGGCAACGGTAGTTATGATATTTGCAGATCTGTGATATGATTTTACCATCTTTAACCATGTGAATAAATATCATCTATATGCTAGAGTTAAGAAATTAAAGGACCTTTTCTTATTTCACTGTATGTTTACATTTTTTTATGTTTCAGATTCCTGATTTCGTTATAAATACAAAAAGCTACAGTAATACCTTGTTACAATGACCTCTCACGTTTTGGAGAAAAAAATATAACTATTGAATTAGATTTAATGTATTCTCTTTAGAGTTGAGGATTTCTTACTCCGTTCGTTATAATGAAACTGTGATTTTAACGACTGTCAAGTGTAATAATAATAATAATAAAATCTGTAAGGTTTCAGACTTTAACGATCGCCCAGAACGGTTTCTTAAGGATTTTTAAGCTCTCACCGAGCTCAGAGTGTACCATTCTGCTCTTGCACTCACTCCTGGTAATACTTTTTTTAGCATTATTATTAAGTATCGTTATCTTCGCAGTTACCCCACGTGCAGTTCAACAACAAAATGGTTAAAAAGCTGCATAGAAGCATTTTTTAGAATTCTCAATGCAGTGTTGTGTTGGCATACGTTTTTACATCTTTTTAAGTTTTTTCTCAGTTCATCGTATCAATGTTCAGTTTTCTTAAGATAACACAAAATTTACTTTGTCTTTTTAGTATTAACTTTTTACTTGTTAACTTTATTTGTTAAATATCACATTCTTTGCACTTACGCGACATAAAATTCAGTTCAACAGCAAAATCACAAAATATTTAAAACTACTTATTTTTGGAATTCCCTATAGAGTGTTAGAGGTTGTCATACAGATTTTTATATTCACTGTATTATTTCTTTAAAGACCAGTAGTCTAAACTAGTTACCATTAAAAACAGAAAAAAATATTCTTAATGTTGTTTAATGTGTTGATTGTTTTTAAATCGCTTAGTGTATTACTCAGTAATCTTCCAGATGAAATTTGAAAGTATCTGAGGCTTTACTGAAAGGCAATTTTCTGGCTTGTAGAAAATAAAAATATTTAATTCCCACCTCCGCAACACATTGTTTTCATAGGGCCGAGTTTGTTAATTAAAACTTAAATATCTTATATTTTTCCGAATGCCAATAGTCCGGCGCGCTGGAGATAAAAATGTTTTGTTTCGAACAGGTTGCCACTGTTCGCTTTCAAATCATTGAGGTTTTTATTCAGAAAATCATTAAAATTTTGTAAAATATAAAAAAAAATAATAAAACAGATTAAAAAATGCGGGGTTCCGGGTGCACATGTTCGGGTAGAGGATTACGTTATTCAAAATTGGATGGCTCTAGGCACCGTCGTTTTTTTCACAATGCGAGGAACTTACATACATACATGTATATTCTTCATTATTTAATTTCTTTAAAAATAATACAGGGAGGTAATATTTTGTGGCAACAATTTGAGAAGTGATATGCCGTTTATAAGTGAACTAACGCGAAATCTCCTTCCATCATTTCATTATACAGTAGTAGTAATAATTTTGGACTAATATAAAACCGTTTGTTTTTATTCTGTAATTATTACTTACTCCTTTATTCTATTATTAGTTCCGTGTTTGGCAAAATTATTTAATTTTTGTATTGATCAAACAGATTTTGATATGGTAAAAGAATAATGTTATAATCTGAATTTTCTTATCTGCTTTCTCTACACTGGCATTCTAATCGGCATCTGGAGATAACGTGAATGAAGAAATGGGTCGAAGTTTGGTTGCGTTGAAGAATGAAGTTTATTTCTCTTTCTGGAAATATTGTCTGTTCTTGAAAGATCTTAATGTTGGCCATCAAGATTATCCTATTTCTTTGCTGATTGATCTGAAATGCTAGTAATTAGATGAGTAAAACTGCCATATTCTGTAATATGTCAGAAGCTCCTAAAAGCCTTCATTTTTGGAAAGTATTTTTTTTTATATCTATTCGATGGTATAAAGATTGAAATTCTTTGATTCGAAGGGATTTTTTCATTGATTACTTCAAAGAGTATTCGATAGCGTCCACGATGTGATTTTGGACCGAATTCTTCGTTGATTCTTCTTTTGTAAAATTTTAAATTCTTCGATGCTTACTTGAATTATCGAAAATCGCAGTTTTATTTGAAAAATGAAATTGTCGAATTTTAAACGCTCATAGAAGTTCTGAAATCCATCTTAAATGTTCAGCTTACGAAATACGAGTTTTTTTTAGGCTGCCGATAATGGTTCACTGGCGAGGTTTTACTGTATTTCATAAATTCATGCCTCAAATAAAATTTTAAAATTATTTAATAATTAAAAGTAAAAAAAAAGAGGAATTACAAAAAAGCAGTTTTAGGAACAGTACTGACTTCCGTATAAGGAATCTCGTTACATGCAATGAACTGACTCTCAATATTCTCATACTCAACCGTGCAGAAGCGTAGGCAATTACAGTAACTTCACATCTACCATTTGCAAGTTTGATATACATATACAAAGCTAAAAGAGTTAATAGATTACCGACGTTACTCGTTTATTATCGTTTCAGAATAAAACTAGTGCAGTAATTTCACATATGAGGTAAGCGAACAAAAGGGAAACAAAAATTTCTGTTCCATTTATAGAACCCACAAATCGAATTTCCGCTCTCATTACTCCGATACCGAAAGCGATATTAAAAATACCAGATCGTACATCTATGACTACTACTCTCCCCCCCCCGCCATCCAACCGATACACCACACAGTCACTACAAAATGGCAATACATAAAAAATGTACCTTATATCAAAATTTAAGACTTGTTTCATTTTTGCCATTTGTTCATGTGACGGGGTATATTTTTTCCACCCCTCCTACCTCCCATTCCACTCTCATCCATTTTGGTCATTATTATTAATTTTTTATTTTTATGGCAGCAGCAAGGAAAGAAAGCGCAGCGACGAAAAGTCCTTTTCATGCTTTGCTAAACGAAGCGCATAAATCACTGCGACCGTGTCGTTGACGCGCGCTCCGAATTTTCGCGGGAAAAATCAATATCTTCCAAAGCCAGATATAATCAATCACTGCGGCCATGTGCGCCGTGTATATATAAAGTGAAAAAGATATTTTCTGTACCTTTTTTTTATAACTTTACTTCTCGTAACTAAGTATTAGAAAAAGTAGGATATATTCCCCGGACTATGTTTTTGATTCGAGGCATGGGTATGGGTATTTTCGCCAGATAACTTTTTCTCGTAACTTTAGATAGGGAAATGGTGCTGAGATATACAGAATTTAAAATGGAAAGTGATTCCTTATCGTAGAAGAAATTCGCGTTGAAAGAATTTTTTTAAAAGTTTGGTAAAAGAGGAATATTTTTTTATAATCGAACGAAAACCGGCTGCAGTCCGGAAAAATAAAACTATAAACTTGCAAAACCTTTCATAATATTCTTTAACATATTTTTAGGCCTTAGCTACATTTAACCTCTTTGGTACAATTTTTCAAATTTTGATTTCTCCTCACTAATAGTCGCCATGACTGTAGTAACTGGTATATGATTTATGTTAAGGCTATAGCAAACTTTTCAGATAAGTTTGCTCAGCAGGTATGAGGAAACAGCAGGACACGAAAGGAAATCTGAAGAAAATTTTATTTGAAAGTAATGAAGAATGAAATTCTATAAAATGTTGTAGACATTCTGCAAATCTTTATGCTAGCAATGAGCAAATAAGTGATGCTAAAAATTGTTATGCATTATATACTACATTATGAAATTTTATAGAAATTAATGTATTTTATATGAGATATAGTATTATTATTTGTCATACATAGATTATAATGAAGGATTTTTATTAAGTGCTGATGTGTCCCTCTAGCATCTGAAATTTAATTTAATTATTACTGAACTACAGAAGCAGAGCCAACTAATAGAAAAACGGCTGTTTAAATTCGGTTAAAAAAATCTGCTACGCCGCTAGTGGCAAACTGAAGAAAAGGCGACAATTATTATCAAACTTTGGAGCGTTTTTTATTCCGAATGAGTTTTTATTTCTAACATTTCGACGTAAACAAAAGAATATGACTATGTAAATACCTCGTTTAAAAGTAAAGTATTCTTGAAAGAAACGGGAAGCAGTGCATTTTTTTTTGGCAATTGACACGCTTTGTTGCTTTCTGGTGCTGCATTATGAGTTTCTCTGTTCTAATCTAAAACTTACTCCATTTTAGAAGATTCTTATCATGATATTTATTCTTTTTCATGTAGCGATCACAGAGACTAATCAAACTCTCTCATCTGGGAACAGATTCCATATCGGAAGCACTTTTGCAATGGCGGTACGATATTTGCCATCTGCAAAACAGACCCATGTTCGACCCCCAAAATCATTCACTACTTTCAGCTAGACTGGGGACATACAGCGCTATACTTCCTATCTGTGCTACGCTGGGGCACCACGTTTAGGACCACGAACGTGGGAAGAACATGCATCTACGCTCACCTGGGGAGAAGCGGCGAACAATGTCACATGCTGCCATGCCGTACAGTGCAACAAAACACCAAATTAGGCACTCACTGGGGCTTCAGGTCACCATACAAAGATCAACCCATAAGGCTCGCAACCATATCCATAACACAAGCTCAGTCTAGTCGCGCCCTCTCATATGCATTGAAAATGCTGGGAGGGGTGTGTGTAGCATCCCCTCCCGAGGACCACCAGTCATACTCTTGAGCCAGGAAACAAAAGCATTACACAGACATACTTTTCAGTGGCGATATAATATTTGATTTCTGCAAAACGGACGCTGTACATCGAACATTGTCCCTGACCTTCCTGTTTCCAGAGATTAGTAGACTTGCGTTCATGTCTGAGGTCTCCAATATAGGAAGTAGTTTGCGCGTCTCATGGCACGTGCGTTTTTGCGGATCATCTATATGAACTATTTGTATAGAAAGTGATAACTTCCCATAAGAACAGAAGCTACGGAGGATCGTTCATATGATAAAATTCGTAAATAATAACTCAAATTGCCTTTGGGGTTCTGTTTTGCCTCAGTTTGAAATGGTGGAAGGGTGGATTGAATATTTTTTTAATTCTAATCTGAATCTGAATTGTAAAATTTTCTCAAATATTATGAGTGCCATTGATACTTTGTATAATCTCGTTCATTAAATAATGTAGAATCTTTATATATGTTTGATCTTTCCATTGTGGAGATTGCATTGCACCTGGAACCACCAAATTTTGCAAACATAGTTTACACGCATAGTTCTTCACCTGAACATATGCACCTCTGGTTGCACCAAATTTTGAGTTCGTTTTTTATTTTTTTTCATACTTTGCGCGAATTTAAAAAAAATGTTATTAACAAACTCAGCGTCAAATTCAGGTATTTAAAAGCAATATGTTTCCACTTCCAGTAATAAATCACAATCACTTTTTATGTTGCCCGTGTGCTGCTATTTGCCAAACGTAAGATATATAACTTACATGTTTAATATCTGTTGACAAACTAAGCGATTTAAAAGCAAAAGACGCAGTTTTTTAAAGCAATAAACTCATCTTATACGGAACTGTAAACTTTTCATATCTCGTATTCTAATTGAGCTATATTTACAATTCAAATTTCAGTCAACTCATAATTACAAGATCTACAGCGAAATAAGTACTTACAAATGCATTAAATGGCCACAAATTCAGTTAAAAAAAGAAGAATTATCACATAAAATATACCAAAAAAGCAAATGAATAAAAAGAGTGCACCCACTATAAAAGATATAAAAAGCGAAAGTGCAGTTAAGTAAACAGGAATTTTATTTACATTATTTACAACAATATATTAGTACGGCATTTTCCCCTACTTCTGAAAACCAAAGGGCGAGTTAACTGTGGATCCTGAGAAGATTCGACGAACCAAAAGCATAATGTTATTTATTGAAAGGACAGTTAAGATATTGAAATAAAGCTCAAAATATTATTTATCATTGATTTTTTAGCAACATTAAAAAAAAGTAATACTTGAAATTTATTTTTCTTTTCATTCTATTATAAAACCACTGGGCAATCAATATTTAAACCAGTCATTAGAAGAATAAAATCATTTAACATGACCGTCGTTTAGATATAACGCACTGAATCTTCTTTTACTTTATCGTTCAACCACAAAAATTCCGGGAAAAAAGTGCATTCCCTCCCTTTTCTTGCTGAACGAAACTTGCCTAAGTGCGGCAGCCATCTTTTATCCAGCCATTAATAATCTTGTTATCGCGTGTTTTACCCTCGTTCCCAGCATTTTTATCTCTGGTCACGTGACTGCGCGACACCACGCCCTCGAACCGAAGTTGTTAAAGACCCGAATACAGGAACATTGCCTTTTCGTGTGTTTTTGCCCCGAAATCAAAGGGAACGAGCATTAACTGCTGCTGAAGATATGGAAAAGTTATTGTAGCAATAAAAGATAGAAACCGTTATTTGGCTTTTTAACTTTTTGCTCGAGGAAGTTATTAATACACTAGGATGGCGCTAAGATTTAAAAAGCTTTTATGCTGTAGTTTCTAATGATAGTTAATTAATTGTTTTCTGTTCTTTTATATTAGCTGTCTTCTGGAGATTCTGTATTAGCATGCTAAGCTATTTGACTAACGTAATTTTTTAAACAATGTTAATGAGATATTTTTATTTGACGGGAATGTTAACATAATGATTCTTGTGAATTTTGAACACTTTTTTTTGGAATGCCTCATCGTGATTTGGGAGATGATTGTAAAATCGCTCGATTATTCTCCTTCTCAATCCCCGCGATTTAAAAATGCGCGAGGTGAATATAATACATCATCAGAAATTATTGTTCCTAGAAAAGTTCTCGCCTCAGCGGTTACTGCGCAATTTTAATATGTAAGAAAGCACATTCTGAAACTTCTGTCATGAAGTGTAAGATTCAGCGGTCATGATTCGAGTTTCCAAAACAACAAAACAGGATTGATTGACATCTTTCTATCCGATATTGGAGAACTCATTCACATCTTGGGTCCGCCAGCAGCCGAGCGGTAAAGTTGCTGAATACTAGTAGTTCAGCATGGATTGTATCCAGGAGAATGTTTTGGTGTTTTCTCCATGTTTAATGTGGAAGCCTGGTTCCATTAGAAAGTACTTGCATTAGAAAGTACGAGGTAGCCCTCGTATGCTTGCCAATGATCACATAAGCCAAAACTGTTTACATCCGTTCCTTGGGCCCCATTAGTGACCTAAGTGGTTAAGACAACTAAAGACTTCTAGTTCGACGCGGGTAACTCAAATTGTTCTCCTCACCCACACTTCTTCCATCCTACACCAATGACTTGGCCAGCGTTTGTTTTGCTCCCCCAGCACTCGTCTTGCGCACAAAATGCAACAAAGCACGTTATGCGGACTTTAGAAAGAAATGAAACATATCAGTTTACTTCCCACTTCGCCCAAAATAGCCCTGGGAAGCCTGCAACACAGGAACTTTTGTAACAAAGTTAATTCTGTCAGCGGGGCTATCTGGCTAACTGCCCCAGTAGATCGACTGCCCCGCCGTCGGTGCAAACAAAGAAAAAAAGTTCGACGCGGGTTTGCTCCCAGACGAACGGGCTGGTTGTATGATTTTTTTTTTCGGTTTATGTAAATACGAGCCAGTTTTTTCCTTAGAAAGTCCACTATGAAGATATCTCTCCCTTGCCAGATAGCCCTCTTTATATTTGTTTTTTTTGGTTTGGTTTTGACAGATTATGGCAAAGCACACCAGAGTTATTTGCCTGAGGGAAGGGATGCGTTCGTGGAGGACTTTCTAAGGGAAACTGGTTCGTATGCACGTTACAGATGGGGAATACCACGAAAATGCGCAAAACAATATTTCAAAGCAATATATCGCCTGCCAGTCTCAGACGAACTAAGTTTAGTTAAGTAAATGAGTGCCGAAGCGGCATCGAAACGGTCAGAGAGCATGACATTCATCTTATATGACGATGTTATATGTGCATTTAGAACGTTCTACAAGACATACTGAAGTGGTACACATTACAACTGTGTTCCTAGAATCTGCAATAAAACGTACAACACTGGTAATTTTCTAAACGTTAGTAAGTTCTACACATCGTGTTAAGGTGGTGTGCCTAACAACCGTGTTCTTAGAACGTACGTTAAAAAGTAGAACACTGGTACTTTTCGAGGCGTTCCTAGCAATTGCTATAAAGTACTTTTCCACGACCTGTTAAGGTGGTGCGTGTTACAACCGTATTCTTAGAGCGTACATTTAAACGTACTATACTGGTACTTTTGGAAGCGTTCCTATTGTGTCCCATACAGTACTTCTACACGA
>KK113587.1:1187747-1227877 GCA_000611955.2 Stegodyphus mimosarum | reverse complement strand
CGTCTAATTTGGTGCCTGTTACAACCGTGTTCTTAAAACGTGTATTAAAACGTACAACATTGGTACTTTTGAAACGTTGCTAGTATATACTGTGAAGTACGTTCTAGACGCCGTGTTAAAGTGGTGCATGTAACAACTGTGCTCTTAAAACGCATATTAAACGTTCTTAGAAAGCAAACTAGTACTTTTACAAAACATTTCAAGCATGTACCTTAAAAAAAGAACGTGCCTGACGTGCTAAAGTAGTGTCTTTTACAACGGTGTTCTTGAGCTGTACATTTCAGCGTACAATAGTGAAGCTTTTCGAAACGTTCCCAGCATGTGCTATAAAGTACATGTTATTCACGTTACATTTAGAACAAGTACGTAACTTTCAAGTTACCAACAAATTATTAGTTTTGGGAAAATACTTAGTAATCACTTTTTTTCCGTTGTAGTTGTTATGGAAAACCTATTTATTAAACATTTGTTATATAAGCAATTTTATTCGTATACAAAATGTCATAAATAAATTCTTTACACATATGCTTATCACAAAATGTGCCAAGTGTCGTACACTTATCATCTGAAAGTATGTGTACCACCAACTGTCATACACCTACCAGAAAGATTCTTAATTGTCAATTCCATTCTCGCGCCTCCATTTACGTTGCGCTGCAGAAACATTCCTAAAACTTGAGGTACCATTTTTAAACGCTTAACTCTTCAAATGGCAACCATGCGCCGGTAATTTTGATACATAGTGTATAAGGTATTTCTCCCGCCTTCGTGGTGTAGTGGTCAGCACGCTCGGCTCGTATTCGAGAAGTCCGTGGTTCGAGTCGAATTGCTCATTTTTCAATGTATAATAATTATACATTGCTGTCAACATTCGATCCAGTTTCTAAAAATGTTTACAATTATCACATGTTAAAAGATGTGTACACCTTTTTAGGACTCTACTTATTATGTAAAAATTATGTAAATTATACGTATATTCATCAAATTTTTTATAAATTATTTATTTAAATTTTTAATTTCATATTTATATATAATTTTCTAACCTTTAATATATAATATTAAATTTATGTATAATTAAATACAAATAAAACCATAATATAACTATCCCATCGCTTTAGCAATGTTTAAATTTCATTTGTAAAAGTGTTTTTTGGAACTACAGCTGATCTTATAAATGACTTATCTAAACCATGTAGTTTTAGTATAGTCGTATTTAGTATTTTAAACGGACTGTTTTAACTGAAAACCGTGGAAAAACTCGGTGACTAATTACTACCTCTTTAATTACGATCACAATCCACATTGTAAGACATAGAAATTATATTTATATGACAAAAATTCTCTACGAAACCTCAGAAGCGCAACTAAAAAATGAAAACTATATCTTCTTTAATGTCACATAATTTCATCTTCTTGAGCTTACATTATTGGCGTCTCAGACTTATGGAGATTAGGCCGCCGAATAAGAATCTTTTTCTCTTTCATCTTACCCGTCAGACGAACGAAAACCGCTCTACCTAAATGACGGAATAATCACACCGTCTTCCAATGAAACTTTAACCACCGTTGCCATCGTAGGTAAAGGAAATAAAAGCTAAAAATATAAATGTGGCGGCAGATGGAAGAAAAGATGGAAAAGGCAAGGACGGAGGAAAGAGGAAAAAAGTGGCAAGCAAAAGCGAGGATAGACGGAAGTGGGAGGGAGAGGAAAAAGATTTTCGAAAGAAGTCCTGATTTAGATTCATTGAAACACAACTACGCAGCTTAATGAGTGGAAATTGAATGAAAAAGCGAATGTGATTGCGAAATTAAGTCTGCCGTTGCTACGCGTGGAATTTCGAACTCGCGTTGGTTTTATTATTATTTGCACAAGACTGCGCGCATTCCACGCCTGTTCGCTTACATGTGCTATGTATCATTCTTTCTACAGGATCCGTTTTCTCTTTTCTGTATCGTTGTATATCGGCATGACAAAAAATGAAGAGAAAGTAGGTAAGCAAAGAGCAGAAAATGAATCAGAAGTCCATTTTAAGCGAGGGGGGGAAACTGCAATTTGAAAATTTTAGAGTACAGTCTAACACCTCCAAGAAAAATCTGCCATTAAAATTTTTTTAAATATAATAATAATTTTAAAACTTAAAATAGCATTTTAAATTGAACAGTTACGGTAGACCAACTGATTACTAATAATTTAACAGTGATTAAATTTATTAAAAGCAACTTTGCAAAATAGCAGTGCCAAATGGTAGCAGGCTGCCGTAACTTGCTGAAATAAACTGTAAAAACTTGCTGTAATATTATTTTGTCACGAAACAGAATTGTTCAAGACGTAACTGTGCATTTTTTTTTTATTGGATCGCAGTATTACAGTCACGAATGGCAATACTTTTTATTTTGAAAAAACACTCCAAATCCGCTAATGAAAATAAATACCTTAAACCATCCTCATAAAATTAAAATGATGTTTGGTATTAATAAAGTGGCAGGAATTTCCATGTTATCAGAACACGAAATTCTCGTTATGAAAACAGTAATAACTTCCTTTGAGAAGTTAATAAAATTTGCGGTTCCTATGTTATTTTAAGTATTTTTACGAAGTAATCGAGGCTTTATGTGTTGTTTGTTTACGACACAGTTCGTATAACATTGCAGCTTACTGTACAATTATAACATGGGTACTGGTGGAAGAAGTATAGGAAATAATAAAAAAGGAGAAGCGTATATTGTCCCCCATGCACTAACTATCTAAAAACATCAATGCCCCACAGCGTTCTAGAAGTTCTATAAGTTCCGCAAACGATGAACACTTGGTCCATTCTACATCACCTTCGGCTGGTTTGGAATCGCATTCTTTAGTTCGGGTGTTGTATTGGTACCTTGACATATTATCACAAAGATTTAGATTTGTCATTCATTTTGTATTTACAATAATTTGTAAGTATATTTCATGAATATTTTACATTATGTAATTTATTTTCCATGAATTACTTACTATATTTTTCATTTGTAGTTAATAGTTCGTTTTAACTCGTGGTTCATAAAACAATTCATATGATTGCTCATCATAAGTTAATGCAGATCAGATACACTGGTAAATTAATGTTTTTTTTTTCATTATTCGTGGTACAATGTATTATTAGCAATTATATTAAGGATCCTAGCTAATACTTAAATTCAGAATTATACCAGATAACTAACCCAGTGTTGCGTAGTCTAAACCAGCGGTTCTCAACCTTTTTTACTCCATGCATCCCTTTTCCCACTCCTAAAAGATCATGCCCCCTTCTTTCCAAAACTCGAAAGTAAATATATATATGTAAAACATAAAAAAATACGATGGCTTTGCTTTGCGCGAACAGGCAACCTATCATTAACTTTCCGTAATTTCAGAATCTTCCCCGTAGACCAGTACTTTCGAGAACATTCTTGTATGCTATTTAACAGCTAGTATAAATACGGAGTACGTGCCATTTTGCGTCAGACTGCTTTCTTCTATCGCTGGTAAAAGACTGTGTTGCCACTCATCCCATCTTTCCTCCCTTTATTAGAACAGTTATGACGCAGAAAGTCTAAATTTAATCTTACTTAGTTTAAATCATTATTGAATATGTAATATGGAGAATTTCATCTAAAGGAAAAATGATCTGCACTGAGAAGTGAACAAAGATGTAGAAACTAAAAACCTAAATCTTTCTTTATGAAATTTTAGAAGCACGACGAACTTGATAGTTAAACATTATTTATTCTTGAAGGATGAATTTCTTAATACATAACTGTAGAAGACAAGGGGTGCTAAACGCGTCCCATACTTTTAAATATGCAATTGCATTTTAATTAACGGCGAATAACTATCAGAGCCTGAGCGACAAGCTGTTAGCACGCTGGCGAGGAGGTGGGGAGGAAGACGGGAGAAAAGTTCATAGTTTCAGTTCGAGTCAGAGAAAGTTTTGGTTTACAGTTATTTGAGTGGGCAGGAGGTATCTGCGTTAAAACGTTATGTAATATGGAAAAATCTCGAATTTGGGAGAACAGATGAGTTTAGAGGGAGAGCACTAAATTTAGAATGCTAATTTTGCGGTCGCCAATTATTTTTTAAGGCAGCTATCATTTTTTCTTTTATCTTATAAAAGAAAGGTCATTATAAAAGACCTTTCTTTATAAAAGACCTTCTAATTTTTTTAAAGTCATTATAATAGACCTTTCTTTTGAAAGTTTGGGGGAGCAGGATGGTAGAAAAAGCATTAGAGCAGCAAAATGTGAAAGATATAATTTTGAAAATACAACACATAATATCAACTTTTAAACAAAATTATTATCGTAGAATTTTGACTGATATATTGGATTAAATAAAGTTAAAATAGGCCTAGAAATGAATGCATCCTTTAATTTTTGAAAAGCTATTTGACATTCATCCGTCCATTTATAGGGGGTATCTTTTTTAAGTAAATTCGTTAAAGGGGCTCTAATTTTTGCCAGTTTTTTCGGTCATGACTAAACATGAATGGTTTTCGTCTTCTGCCAAAAGTACTATTATTACATGTATTTATCTAGATTTAGTTGATTTTAAGAGGTTTTATAATTTAAACAATAAGGAGCACAGAAAATATTGATAAATACCAAAAGAACGCTTCTCCCGCGAAGCTATGAAATTTTCCCTTGGTTGAGAACCCTTAGTCTAAACATTATACATTCCGAAGAGTTTTCGCATTCCCATAGTTTTTACTTACTGAACTGAAAAAATAGCTCTGAGAAATAAAGTAAAATTCTTTTATTTTGAGCAACTACTGACTTGCAGGCAACAAGAACTACGAAAAGTTATTCAACGCTACTTCTAGAAGACAAATTTAATACAAATTCATTTATTATCTAAAATTTAGAATGTAAGACGTAGAAACTTGAACTAAATACTAGTGAAATGATGATTAGAAAAGATTAGCAACTTCTCCGTGCTCGTATTCACAACTGCTACCCGAAACTGTCGCAGAGCAATAATAAAGTGTGGCTTAACAATAGTGATTATCAGCAGATTAAATTAGCAGCCTGAAAAATTATTTTACTACAGTTCACTTTTTGAGGGCACGGAGGTCTGTTATTTTAGAATAGGCACTTCAAGGCCATTTTTTTTCGTTCTCACACAGTTATTTATAACCATGGCAACGTATAGAAAAAAAGTCGATTCCTATAATTTGCTAAAATCCTTAACTTCTTCTTCTGCGCGTTGATAACGGCACACGTTACGATCATAAATGAAGGAGGATGGCTACGACCTTGAAATGCCTATTTTATAGTAACAGGCTATATATAAAGCATTATATCAAGTATGATTAAGTTACTTTTGTTAGTCAATAGGCAGGCATAATATCCCTTAATATAATTGGATAAAAGATTACGTTTTCGCTTCTTTAGTGTGCGCGTCTAGAGAGGGATTAATGTTAAAATGATGCACACAATAAAGATTTATTATAAGCATTTTACTATTTTTGAAATAGAAAGGAGAAACTACGCAATTTAAAAATATACTTAAGAGGCCATTATAAATTAAAATTTTAATATGGCTTCTAATTTCGGTAAACTGATAGTAATAAAATGAATGCATGTTTAACTTTATTCTTCCATTAGCCTTTCCTTTTAAATGGTTATGCACTTTTCAGTATTTTTTATATTTTCTTAATTATATCATTTTGCTTACAAAAAAGAAATTGAAAATAAACGTCGGAAATTATTTAAAAAAATCTTAGTTAATTTTTAAATTAAAATTTTATGTAATAGTAAAGATTTAGTTCAGACAGCAGGAGCTGTTCATTTGTTTCATGGTGTGTATGGAGGGGGAGGTGCTTGTGTAAAGTCCCAGGCTGTAATATCAAGTTTTCCTATTGCCTATACCTAAGCTTTAGAATGAAAAATTATTCAACTTTTTTTCTTTCTTTCCTTGGTTTTAGAAATCATTTAGTAAGTTTATTAATGTCTAGATTAAAGTGAAAAATTTAAAGTAATTGAAATATTAGGAGAAAAACAATGTGTGCATTAAATATTTTAATTTTTATTTTTGAAGAAATTCAAATATTACTAGAGTTTTGTGCATAAAAGATCAGACAAAACTACAGACTAATTTCGGTATTCTTGAAAAAAAAAAAGTAATATTCGGAAAGTGGTCAGTTTTAACGGGAGACAAAATTCAGCAGAAAACAATTTTGTAGAAGCTAAAATAATAAATTCTATAAGTCACTAAACCCTGACATCATAAGACTAGTAATTTCAATGTATAAGTAATAAAAAGTATTTGAAATATAGTGGGAGTCATAATACAATGGTGAAAATTTAAACAAAGAATTATGATATGGCACAGACAAGAAAAGTAAATAAATAAAAAATTTGATTTTAACAATCGCCAATATGGGCTCTTTTATATAGTTTAATATCAATAGAGATGGCCCAGATGGACTAGCAAAACATTTTATAGCATAGTAGATGAATATATATTTAAACCAGTGGTTCTGAACCTTTTTTTACCCCATGCGTCCCTTTCACCACTGCTAGATCATCCCCCCCTCTTCCTAAAACTCGAAAAATAAATAGGTATATTTATCTAGATTTAGATGATATTTAAACTCGTGTTATAAATTAAACTACAAAAAATGTAGAAAAGGTTGATGAATACCAAAATTTGAATAAAAATATTTTTTGTGTTCATAAACTAAAGCTAAATTCTTAACAGATAAATATAAAAACTGAGCGCATTCCTCCCACCTGAAACTATATAATTCCCCCTCCCCCCGGTGAGAAACCCTGATTTAGACTAAAATAGGAACATTACATACCTTTTGTATACTTGAAAAGTGAAAATATGTATAAGACGCCCGGTGGCGCAATGGCACCACTGCGGTATGGGGTTCAATCCTCGAGCTGATCAAGGTTGACTCAGACTTTCATCCCTTGTGTGGGTCGAGAAAATAAGTACCAAGTTCGCCTGAGGACCAAACACAGCGGGTGTTGCGACAGACTGACTTCTTGTCCAGGTTATATGCTCATGCACCCCGGAGCCCAAGGTCAAGAAAGATTTCAGGGCATTGCAAGCCATGGCTCATTAAGGGGGGTATTACGCCTTTCAGTGTAGTTTAGGGAAAAAAAAAATATAACGTAATTATATAAAAATGTTAATTGTTTTTACCTAGGTATATCGCGAATTAAATATATTTTTATTTAAATCAATCAGATTAAAAAGTTAAAGAGAATAATATTCTTAAAAACTGTAAGCTATCGCTTTTAAATAGCTTAGTTTGTGAATCAATAAGAGGCAGATTAATTATGAAAAATAAATGAGTTAAATTTTACCGAATGAGAATAGACTAGAATGAAAAGTGAAATAACGCATTTACTGAATCAGCGCAAAATCGTGTTTCTAGACTAATACCCCTTTTCAGCTAGTAACATAGTTTACGATAATTATGACCAAATTATTTACATAATAATTTAATAATAAATAATAATAAAATTTTAATTATAACAAGTAATAATAAAATTATTATTTAAAATGTGTAATTTGTATTTTTATGAAGTAATGGTAAATTTAATTTGTTTTTCAGAAATTTTCATTTGTTTTTCAGCAATAATAAAACATTTATTTTTATCAAGAAAAAATAATAACAATACATTTATGTTTTCATTAAAATAATTGGCATATTTTTGTTATAAAATTTACTCTTCTGTTACATAACCCTTCTTGGCACTTAATACTTCCTTTTGTTATATAATTGTGTGCAACCGTAGCACAACTTCACGATCCTTGAACTTGACTGCGACAAAGATTCCTTCCCCCACTTTACCATGGCGTCTCGGCGAAGACCACGTATTCAGAACTAAATAAAGAACTGAACGAAAAAAATAGGATTAAAAGCAATTGCGATGAGATAGAGGTAAAAAAAGTAAGCCCCGCTTCCGACAGCTAGAAATCGTCATCAGGCTGAGCGGCTTCCAACGCGAAGTCGAAAACATATCGGGCAAAATGGCGAGCAGAGAAGGGGGTCGCTCCTTGTTTTTGTATACTTTTGTCTCATGCTCAGATGCACTTCGCTGAGTTGAGAGAGCATCATCCGCATATCGAGGGAAACTTTTGTGAAACAAATTGTCAAAGTTTTGTTACGAACAATTTTTTTTTCCCTTTTGCTTATGTGTTTTAATTTTTTCCTTCTTTTTCAAACGTTCATGATACTAGAAGTTTTATTTTGTGCACCCATGAATTACTTTTTGCTATTTCCTTTCTTTCTTTTGTGCTGTATTAATATGGTTGTTTTTATTTTTTATTTTCATTTTCCCAAATTTTTGTCTTAGGATTAAATGATATGAGGAATTTATTGAGTCGTATACATTTAGCTAATACATTTCGGTTATCCATTAACGTAAAAATTAATCTGAAATGTATTCTTTCGGAATAGATATGAAATAAAACATATCCAGATGCTTATTATTATTAAAATATATAGATAGATAATATTTCTAGCTGTCTATCGTATGTGAATGTAAGGTAAAGGATATGTCCAATAAAATCGTAACTTGAATATGCAAGAACCCCGTAAGTTTCTTATTTAATTTGGTTAATTTCGTTTTCCTAAAAACCGTAACGTGTGTATTATAAATCCCTATGAACTACGTCATTTAAAATAAATTCTTGCCGTGTGGCTCTTATAAGATACTAATGCGTGCATGTACTGATATAACTCCGTACTGATATATTCTGTATATATAATACTATATAATAATGTTGATAATAGTATTAAAATACGCGAACTATAATTTTTGCCACTGAATAGAAATAAAGCAGCCATAACTTCGGTATTTCTATCTTGCATTGTACTGTAGTCTGGCGTTGCATATCTCGCTTGCTGTGTTGCTAAAATATCATCCGTTGTTTCACTTTTATCATCATGTACAAGTCTGTTAATATGTGTTTGTCGGCAGTGTCTCAAGAATGTGCTAGCATCGTTATTTAGCGATAGAGTGAATTATCTCTTGCTTTGAATTTCTTTTTTGTGTCAATGATTTAATTTGATTAAAGTTATTGCTGATTGTATATATGCTGTTGTTTTATTATTATTATGCTTATTTCTTATTCTTCTGGACTGAGCCTCTAGACAGGTCCGATTCGCGCAGTCTGTCGGTGCCAAAGCTGTTAAGTATTAAGCTGATCTTTGGCTCGATCACCTTACAGGTAACAGTAATTTGCTTAGCTGTTTTCCAGTTTTGAAGGTGAATTCGCTGGCGACGGATCCGAAGCTCTGCCATCCCTCTTCTTCTACCACCAACTTCTCAACTCGACGGTATTTTAAGTGCACCGTGCCGAAAAAACACTGTGCATAGACATTCATGCCTGCTTCCGAATTCGAACCCGAACACAAGACTAGCAACCCTACCATAACGGCAACGTAGTTAAAATGTTTTGTGATTTTATAAAAGTTACATTGAATGTAAACAATGTATTCTATTGTTATATGCTGCATAGGATAGTTCCGGTAGAATTTATGCTTTAGTAAATGTCTCTCGAATTCATGACAGCTTCGTTACAAGTATTGCATTTGATACCACTTCCAAATAAAAAGCAAACAGCCAAACAATCCCCCCCCCCAGATGGAAGTTGTTCAAGAAGTAATTTTCTTTCTTCTTTTCCCCTAACAAATTTTGCTAACGTTGATTTCTGATTGGCAGTTAGTTTCCGATAGTGTGCATGTTCTTTTAATAGCCCTTTATTTGAGCATTGCCAGTGTCTGAATTGTTACTTTGTATTCTATTCTACATCATTTTGCCCCCTCCCCAACTTGCATGAAAAGTTGAAACAGGTTTTTTTTTTTTTTTTAAATTTATGGGTTCTTCTATTACTTGTATGGGCGAATTTTGAATACTGAATTACTGTGGCTGTTGCCAGTTTTATAGCAGAAAAATTTTTCATATATCTTTCAAAGTTTGGCAGCATAGGAGAGCCTTAATTATCCGAACTGAATAGAATTAGACTATGTATGCAATAAATTTTCATGCTTAAAATTATGGCTCTTTTAAGCAAACACTTTATTCGAAATTATTTTGCTAATTTACAAATTAGCAAAAGACTCTACTAATTTGTACATTTATTTAAAGCATGAGAGTATTTATTTTGAACACAAATTATTTTACCCTTCAAAAAACTACAAAGGTTTTACTAAACAAAACTACAAAGTATATTCTTTCAAAGAGTTCGGATAATCGATTCTTTGGATAATCGGTGTTTCGATGATCCAGGCTGTACTGTATATTGCGTATAACTGTAGCAAACTGGCATATTTAAAAATAATGTATGAAGTTCTTAATAGCTTTTAAGGTATTTACTTTTTAATAATGTATCTATTCGACATAATTTATGAAAAATATGTCGTGTAATTGATTGTTTAGATAATCGGTGCTTGGGTAACCTTAATTACGATCTACACTACATGTAAATATAACACAATGAGAGATCTGAAAATGCATGTATTAAAAGTTTTAGTATTTTGAAATATATCTTAATAGATTTTAGTGTTTGATTTTTAACATATTATATCTCTGATATAATTTGTAATAAGATTTTAACGCCATTAATTATGCACTTTGATATACAATAATCGTTTGCTTAGCAGCCCATCCTTTGGATTGGGAGATCAAATGCTTATTTTTAGATTGTTTCAAATCTCGAAGAAGTTTCAAATATTTTTCCGTTAGTTGAAACGAGAGCCCGTCCCCAAAATATGTTAATAAATTACAGATGAAAAAAATGAATTTTTATCATGCTTTTATTCATCAGCTAAATTAAAAATCTGTATTCGTGTTGCCAGCTGAAATAGTTAAATTTTCTTAACAGAAAATTATACGAATAGCAATTTTCAATAAAAGAACAGCTGAATTTTAAAACAACCTGATTAAAAATACAATCTGATTTCAGACATCATTCCTATATCGAAGAAGATGGCGCACAACTCAACTCGACAGAGTTTGGTAATCTCTCCACCGAGGCAGCTAGCTCTCTTGTGGTTCCGTATTAGCTATTTCAATTTAAATTAGAGGGTGCAGGGGGGAGGAAAGAGGGGACAAAAAAAAACCACCTCCATGCCCCCAGCTCCTTGTCTCTGAAGCTTTTCCAGCGAGCTAACCACTCATCGCTAATGTGATTAGTCGCATTTTAATCGGAGCGAGAGAAAAGAACGGATCTATTAATTTCAGGCCTGTAATTCGTCCTCAAAAGTGATTCGGTTTCAGATCGCTCGTTCTTCTTTCGCTTCCTCTGAAGGTTTCCTTCCCCTATTTCGACCGGGGTTTATCCGGAGAGAGATCGCTTCTTCCCCCACCCCCTTCCTTAAATTCGCGGATTTTTCTTCTTTCTGTCTGTATGTTCGCTGAACGCACAATTCGATTAAAGGAAAGAGATTTGTACTTCAGATTTCGGGAAGTGGTTTATTTATTTTTTATTTGTTCCCTTTAAAAAAAAAATTATGGAATTTACTCTGCCCACATTTGTAATGTTCCTTGCCCATTTTTGTTCACCTAGCAGTTACAGTTCCCATAATTTTATCCGTATTTTTTGTAACCTACTGATAAGAAAATGTTACATATAAAGAGTATTGATAGTTCAAGAATAATGGTAATTTTAACTGTAACTGTCGACAGAAATTTTTTAATAATATTAAGAGTAAGCATGACCACATAATTAAAACAAAAGCTCTGCTATTATATTACTTGGATTTTACTTTTTATTACCATCTTGAATTTAATTTACAAGCACATCGGAATTGTGGACTTTAAGAAGGTCTTTAGCTAAGCGATTAAAAATCTTTAAGCATTTACATTTCGTTACGCTGCTAAGACATTAAATATTCATATAATTTAATAAATGTTATTTAAAATCCGGCGAGAAACAATACATTAGATTGACGTACATTTTGAATAAATCTCTACCGATTTGGAAGGAGATCAGAGATAAGCCTTTTTGGTTCAGAAGCAAACTTTTTTTAGGGGGCCCGGAAAATCTGCAATTGCGGGGGACCCCTTCATGAGTAACTGTTGATGAAACTAGGCTGAATTTTTCACGGGAACAATACTGTTATAATTTAAATTTTTATAATCTTGCATGCAATGAAATTCCAGTTTAGCTATTCAGAAATAACACTTCATGCGGCTGGCCGATTGAAGAAATTATTATAAAAAAGGGAAAATATATATTAATTTTAATCAGGCTATCTAGTTTAATTTCTCGGGTAGTCATTAATAATAACAGATAGTAGAATTTATTGCCTTTGAAATAGCTTAGTTTGTTAATCAATAACAGACAGATTAAATTCTAAAGAAAAATTAGATAACGTAATTCTTTACCGAAAGGCGAGAATACTAACCTGTGCAGAAAAAATTATTTTATTTTTTTTAAACCGCTGAGTTTTCCAATTCAGTTTGAAACATTAATATCTTACACTTTGTTGAGTGGCAACACATTGTTTTTAAATCGCAGAGTTTGTTAATCAAAATATCTCTAAATTTGTATAAAACACGAAATAAGTACAAAACAAATTTGAAGTTAAATATTTGGGCTTCGTGGCGCTCCTATTCGAGTGAAGAACTACGCACATTTAAATTTTCGTGGCTCTGGGTGCTGCCGTTTTTCCGTAACGTGAGGAACATACATGCCTACATATGTACAGATTCGTCATTATTTAATAATAAAGGTTTGCGTTCAGAAAGAAAGACAAATTTAAACAATGGACTTATCAAAATTATTTTTAATTGAGTTTTTATTTTATTCATTGCAAAGAATAATTATTTTCAGTTGACGGTATTAATTTTATTTAAGAGACGATGGTAAATATTTATTCGGTATTATAACATTTGTGTCGATACTGTAGTTTTATTACTTTTCTCTACATTAATCGTAATATTGTATCTTGTACATATAATATATAGATATCATATACATATATCCCAACGGATTGATTATTATCATTTACTTTTTTCATTCATTTTGCAGTATAAAATGTTTTACGCTGATCACTCTAATAAAAAATTCCTGTTTCGTTTGTTGCAAAGTGGAGTGTAATAATCGTCAAATATGGTCCGCAAATATGGTAAAATTACGCATTTCTGATTTGTAATTATGTAGTGCATAGAAAAACCGAAAATTCCCATTTACATATAATGGGAATTAATGCCATTCTATTGCCATTTAGAAACAGAAAGCCGTTTTGTTGCCATTTAAAAATAGAATTTAATTGTATGCTATTTAGAAGGGCCAATTTAATGTCATTTAAAAGCGGAATTAAAATAATATAAATTTCTAAAATTTTTCGCATACGATAAAAATAAGAATAATAATTAAATAAAGCTTGGCAAATAAAAAAGAAAACACGGAAAATTTCATATATGATCAGCATGCAAATCAGAAACAGTTATAAAGAAAATTATGCGTTCATAAATATTATTCCACTTTAAACCACAAATCAGAAGACACGTTGGAAGCATAACTTTATAAAGTTCTTAGTATTTGACCTCCCCACCAATTTTGTATGCATGCTTAATTTTTCTTACTCATTTTAGTAGTTAAATGAGTGTATACAAGTGTGAAGCAATTTATAAAACAAAATACATCGTGAGAATATGTTTCGAACAGCACTCCAATGGATAATACATAAACTCATTGGCGCAACAGTTCTAGTGGGCCACGGCCTGCAGTGCTCTTTTTCTACCTTCTTGACCTTTTGGGTCCCGGAATGCATCAGCATATGCCGTCGGCAAGTGGTCAGCGCGTCGCAAGACCCCGGGTGTTTAGTCCGCAAGCGAACTTGGTACTCATTTTATCGACCCACTTAAGGGATGAAAGACTGAGTTAACCTTGCCCAGCACGGGGATCGAGCCCCGGACCTGTGGTGCAGCTAGCCACTTCGCCACCGGGCGGTCAATGGATAATACGCACTCACCTTAGTATTAGTAATACTTAGCTCCTGTTTTTTTTTTTTTTTTTTTTTTTTTATTCAAAAACGATTTTGCTGTTTTTAAACAGGTATAAAAATAAAATGCATCTCAGGGTAAATCTAGTTGTGGCTTTTGAGGATTTATGAATTCTCTCATGGCGTCTTTTCCTGCTGTATATTTTCAAAAACATCCTATGCGGTCAGAAGATAGCCATTAGCAACTCGGACAAAAGGAAGCGATCTACACGTGTCACAAAATAATTTTCAAGAATGTTGTTTTGAGACCCTGATTGCTAGCGGTCGCTGTGAAACGAGAAAGTGATATATGCTTTGCAGTAAAATCTGAAGGTCATTACTTTCTCGGGCTACACAAATATTTGAAAAATATACTGGAAGCAATGGTGAACTTTAGGGAGCTCCGGCGAGCCATTTGTAAAATTTGTCTTCACTTTAAAAGCTGTTTTTTTTTTTATTTTGTTTGTTTGCTTGCTTACTTCTTGAGTTGCTACGCTTCCTTTCCTTGATTTCTAAACACATATTTATGTAGCTTAATGGTTAATCCAACTCTGGTGAAGATAATTGTCTGATGTATTTTGTCATTTGTCAGCAAATATAGCTGTTACTTGCAAGGCTATAATACGCTCTTTATTAGTTTCGAAATTAGTGTAATAAATGCAAATGATATGAACTATTGTAGTCGAATAATTAAAGAAAAATGTGTCATTTGATGCAGTTTACATTTATGGAGAATTTTAATGCTTAAACTAATAAAAATCCCGTAATGTTTTTATTAGGGAAAATTTATATCAAAATTCAGGAAGTTTAATCAATCTTTTGGATTCTTGCCGGAGAAAACTGTGTGATATTGAAAATTGTGCACTCGAACTTTTCGAGTGTTAAAACAGGGTTTACGAGGTGTTTCTAGGGAATTGCCTATTGCGTTTCGTTTTCGTGAGTTACATGGGTTTTACATGTGTTTATTGACAGACTATGGATGTTTCCAGAAACGTTTCCAGTTCTAGCGAAATTTAATGAAAGTAGTTACAGATGAAATATGAAATGAACAGATGCATCTGAAAAAATTTAACGAAGTTAGAACATCACATCTAGTGATCCTGTCGCCAAGTTAAAAAAGGCAAATAAGAATGAAATCCAAGAATAAAGTCAACAGTTTTTTCCATATTACGAAATTGGAAGAAGGAGAGAATTTCGAAACACACATGTATGTATCTGTAACAAAGTAATCAGTACATTCTTCGTAAATACCTCTCATTACGTTTTTTTTTTAAACAAATGGCGGGAACTAGCTATTATAGGCGTTATCACCACTAAGGCCGAAAGAGGTGATCACTTTATTATAGAGGCACATAATAGGTAAATCACAGTTGTCTCCTATGAAGAGGCAGACAATTTATATCCATGGCTTTCTCCGGAATTTGGTCCCTTCGATACGGCAGTCGATAGTCACTAACCATTATCCCGTCTGGGCAGCTCGCATTACAAATAGGACATTTTTTCTGAAGCAAATCATGGCTGCAATTTCGAGTATCGTCCAACTTTTCCCCTTTTATTTTCAACCTCTCTACTTTGTAATAGTATTTTTTTAAGGAATTCTCTGTTTAAAGCAGTTTTTCTCTCATGCGTAATCCAAAACTTAACCACGAACTTCTAGAATCAAATGTCATCTGCTGGCGATGTAGAAACTAATTGATTATGATTGGTATGCTTGTACACAACCATGTAATCTACTTCCCCTTTAACTGGTTTTCTAATCGATTCGGCTCGACATAAGCGCTCATAATCTCTTTTAATCTGCGTGGCAGATTCTTTGATGAAAGCGCCCTTGCCGGGGCGACGCTCATTTGCATACACGACCGGTGCAGGATCCCAAGAGGACGGCGCACGCAAGGAACCCTCATTTCAGCCCCGTCGTTTCATTCCGAGGAATGTCGAGGGACATTTCATCTCACGAAGAAAGTGTGGTCGCCGGAAAAATCCATTAAAGGCAACAAATGTCAAAAGCCGGCTTCCGTCTGTTACCTAAAAGTGCCAAACTTTAAATGACGTTGGTTGCCACAGCTATATCCATGGTGTTTTGGACAAGCAGTAATGTCATTTAAATCTCCAGTTGGCATGGGGAAAAATTTGTTTGTAACTGATATAATCTGATTTTTGGACTTCAAAAATAAAATCACAACTTTTGCATAAAACTCTTCAAATTCATGATGATTTTTCTTAGAAGTTATTGGTAATTTTATTTTAAGATAATGTACTGACAATATATTCACTAAATTAATTTTAAGTATCGATATATATATGTGATATTTTCCAAAAAGTACATAAAGTATGCTCAGGTCCCTGTAGACTCTTACTGTACTAGTTGAAGGTTAAGTATTTTTTTAATAGGCTAGATATATATACTTCGTATAAGTTATTCTGAGGTATAATGAGTACTTCTCTTCTGAGAAAAGACTAAATAAACTTTCACGTGACCTATGCTAAGACAGTTTTTCTTTACACAAAGAAATTTTGTTCTACATTATGCTTTTGATTGACAGATGATTGATTACCTTTTTGTTAGCCTTTTAAATGCACGTTGTGTTGTTTTTGTGCTTGATTTGATTTGTGTAGTACTTATTTTGAATTATATGAATTTTGTTGAAATAAAGTATGATAGGCGACTGAATAAAGTTTCAATCGCAAAAGAGCAAATATGCATTTTGCTTTCAGAAAAAAATAAAAAAAAAAAAAAAAAAAACAGCGACCCAGTAATGCATAGTTTTCGAATGTCCCGATGGGTTGTAGTCGCAATATTTGGAGTTTCTTGTAAAATGCCAGACTTAGTTGACTAAACGTTTGTGAAAAGTTGTGGAATCCTTTATAATTCGAAGAATCCTGCATATTTATCCTTTATAATCGTGCATATTTGGTTGAAATATGGAAAGATTTTCATTTATTTTTGATTCCTTCTAGTCCTTAAATCGTTCACACTATAAGTTATGAAAAGTGATATGAGGGTGATTAATTGCAGAAGTTAAATTAACTGGGGATGAAGGTCGAATCCGATGATCTTATACAATTTTTGCATTCTCCCCTTACTACACTCTCAAATATCTCAACCTTATTCCGAATTCGAATCTAAGTTCGTTGGCAGGGGAGCTGCGTCCAGTAATCTCCATACTTAGCGGGCGACTCTCAAATCGAACAACCGAAGGCAGTTTTAAAACGCAAGAAGTTCTGCGGTAAACATTCCAGAAAAAATTGCATTGTTGTTCTAATCCTTTTATTAATCATTGAAATAAAGTTTGCTATACTAACCATAGAAGAACAGTTCTTTAAGAAGTTTTTGTCTCTAAGAGAAGGCGAAGAACGTATATTCAACAAAAGCAAAAGAATATTGTAGCGATTCTTAATAAAAATTGCGAAAAAAGAAACTCATCGATATTTGTCCAGAGAAGGATATAAACGTCCACTCCAAGATTTCAGATCTCGAAGAACAAGCTTAATCAGCTTCTAAAGTGAAATGCCTGGGGAAATGGGACAAACTCCTTTTGTAGAATTTAAACAACTAAATGGAATTGTAAAGTAAAAGAATGCCAGCGAAGAAGTCGAGTTAAAAAGGTTGTAAAGAAAAATACTGACTGCACACTGGAGCTATAAACGGGGAAATACTTGAGGGAAAAAAAAGGTTTGTTAAAAGGAAATGGCAGCACACGTGAAGATTGTGTTTGTTGAAGCTTGTTCAACGTCCGTCAACAATTTTGTGTTTAAAGTTGAGGTCTGCGAAAAGTTTTCCAGGAGCTATTTCCTGAATTCCTTTTCTTAAGGCAAATCCAATTTTTTTTTCGTGTGTTTGTGTGCGCTTGTGCTTTAAGTAGCAGTTTTTAAAAGGAGACCTCTGAATGTGAATTTCAGAAATTCATGAATTGTTTAGATGTAATATTTAACATAGCATAAAAGAATGATGAAGATTCTCAGATATCAAAGTATTAATATCAAAAGAAGGGGAATTTTTTTTTCTCTTTTGTCTTTGATAGATCATTGCAGTTTCCTCTGTGTAGAAGGAAATATGTCAACTATAAAAAAAATCTAAATTTCAGCTTTTGACGCGGAAATTGCTATACCTATGATCTCTTATATTGCCTTCCTACAATGTTCTTTACTACAATAGTGATCATACAACAAGACTTGAGATTCATAAGATGCCACGTAGACCATAAAAGACGAAGTTTTTAAAAATTATTTCAATTTCTCGACCAGTTTTGCTATTCCTCATGCAGTAAATTTAAAAACATATATTTCATATTTATTGTTTTTAAATGTTAAAAAAGTTTCGTTGTGATGCGTTTAGAAATTTTTCCTTTTTATGCTGAAACGCATGCCATGGTTATGGACGAACCTTTTCAAAATTTTAAACTGCTTTGCAATGCAAAAGTATTTTAGTAGTGCAAGGAACAAATGAATATAGAATTATAGTTCTGTATCTTCGTAAAAAAGATAACCTCTTTTTTCCAATATACTAAAATATATTTTAGTTCGATAGTTTTTTAGTTGTATTAATGAAAGTAAAAGAAATTGTTTTCCAAGGGGTAATTCTTTCCTAATTCCCAGTGCTTCACAAGGCTTTGTAGCTGATTTCATACAAAATCGAAAGTTGAAAAAAGCAACTTCTTACTCCTTAGCTTTTAATACACATTTCTTATGCGATTATAGAACGTTTGGCACATTCATGCTGCTACTTGATTCCTTCGTAGGTATCCTCGATTGGAATATTATTGATGTCTGCAGTTGCGATCTTCTGAATCTCTCCAGTCTTATAAAATGATGACCTCTGAGGTGAGACTTCATTTTAGGCTCGAGAACGTCACTCGCAGATACTAAATCTAGTGAATAACAACAATGGTGGAAAACTGTGATACCTTTCTTTTGCTAAAAATTGTTTGACGAGATTAGAATTGCGTTGCAGCACAATATCTTGCAGCAGAAACATTTATTCGATTGAGCTTTTTCAGACTTCACGCGCTGAATTCGCTTCAGAAGTTCTGCATATTATATCTTTATGAAACACAGAGTTCCCTATCTCTCTCTCAGAAACAAAATGTTCTTCCTCCACAAAAATGTTTTTGTGAATTTATCCCTTTCCACCAATGTTGTCTTTGTTAGCAATTTCTGAAACTGAAATTTCTGTGGCTGTGGTTAACGTCTTCATATCTAGCAGATGCTTGCTGTTTTGTTTCAGGGTCCTCAGCAAAGTTCCAAGTTTTATGTTAAGTCACAAGTTTTTTGAAAAAAATCAGGATTAATATCTACCATTTGGATCAAATTATTTCTGTTCTTTGCTCAGCTTTTAAATCTATGATTCTGTATGTTCATTGGATCGAAGCAAACGATTACGTGTATTTAAAAACTGTCCTAAGCAGACGATATTTTAGGAAAAGAAAGTTGAGATACCTTGGTAATAAGTAAAATCAATAATCGTTTGGCAGGTTTGCTGGAATTTGGTAAAAATGTTATCTGTAGGATTTTAGAGGCAGACTGTGTACAGAAAAAAAAAGTGTAATTTCTTCTTATTTTAAAATATCTATGACTAATACAGCAATAATTGCATCAATCTTTTTATCATAGCGCATATTTCACATTGGTCTTTAAAGAGAATGGGTTTAAACTGCAGTGCAAAAATGGAAAGGACATTAACCTTTTACCGTGTGATATCATTCAAAATTTATAAGTAAATGTTGCAAAAATTCAAAATTATGTCGTTTTGGGCGTTAACTTCCCCCCCCCCCAAGGTACAGATTTGTTCCTTTGTGTTCTGTGGAGACTCCATTAAGTTTACCTCAAATACGAAAATATGTCATGAATATCGATTTTTGCCCTAAGAAATGGCAGGTAAGGAAGGCTGAAGTTAAAGCGGTAAAGGTTTTTTAACAAGAAAAAGTATTAAAAAAATCGCTTTTCGAGGTAATACTAAAAAAGCAAGATTTCAGTACACGATGGATATGATGATTACGCATCAACTTTGTTCTGAAAATTTTCTTGTTAAAAAAAGGAAGTATTTCCGACTGGTAGACTAAAAGCAAGCAAGAAGTAATGGAGTTGAATGGTTTCTTTTAATGATGTTCTTAACGTAGCAATGCTATATAATGATGATCGTTAAGAAAATGACTACTGAGCTTCATGTACTATAATTACGTATAAGTTGATGTAATTGCATAGAATTTAAGCATATTAAGTACACTGAAGGGAATGATTTTTAAGTTTGCTAAAGCAATTTCATTAATAAAGATAGATTAACAAATTTTTAAGTTCTCACACTGTAAAAAAACGACGGTGCCTAGGGCCATGAAGTTTTTAATAACGTAGTCCTAAAACCTTAACAAACCCTTTTGAGTAATTCTTAAAATCTGAGCCCTTAAAGTTTTTTTTTTTTTTTTTTTTTTTTTTTTAACTAAAGGAATTACTATTTATTCTCGGTACGTATGCTTTTTTTCCTATAGTAATAGAACTAGCTATTTTACAGTTACGACCTCCATTCGGTTTCAGATTATTGCCATTTTAAAATCTAAAACTTAATTTATTCTTCTAAAAAATAATGAATATAATATGAAATTCAAGAAATTTGTTTTCAACTTTAATTGCTTTTTCTTATAAAATTAAAAGCAAACGCACGTTAATTTTTTTTCCTCAGAATTATTTTTTTTCAGAAAATGATTGAATTAATAAGTGTCACATAGATATTTACGCTTTATTTATTGTCTTTTTATTTAGAATTAAACCGAGAAGAAGATTATTCTTCTCAATTTGAATTGTATTAATTCCGTAATTTTAAGAAACAAAAATTGTTTTTAATGTAGAATGTATTTTTATTCTTATTTATTCTTAAACTTATATATATGAATATTATTTTTCTAGGTAAGACTGACTTTTTATTGGTCGTAGTCATATTGCCGTCGGTAAGAAACTTTTATCTATTAAAATGCATATAATCGATTACTAGTTTCATTTAATTATTTCATGCTGAGTAACTTTTATATGTAAATGTATATGCATAAAGTTGTTTAACAGTAAATATAATATTTCCCGAAGCGGTGAACTGCAGTTAAACTACTGTTACGAAATGCACAGCGGCTGCGCGGTGAGATAGCTTCCCTTTATGTTTTCTTTCTGTAACATTAGTTTGGATTTACCATGTATTTGAAAAACAGCTCAAAACTAAACAGCTAGATTGAAGAGTTCGGCTGGTAGACAGATTGAATATGTGCTCGAGGAAGCATTTGTATATCCCGGCATGAACTACTAGATTTATTAGCAATAGGTTATGTATGTCCAGAATTATCGTAACGAGGTGGTTTCGAGAATTTTCAATGATACCCATGAACTTTGTTATTTATGTCTAAAATTTTCAAGACAATTCGAGAGACAGTTTTACGAATTTTCAATGACGTCCATGAACTTCGTTATCAATGTCCAAAATTATCGGGACGATTCGAGAGGTAGTTTCGAGAATTTTCAATGATGCGTAGTATACTGTTTACTAAAAATTTTGGCAGATTATGATGGATGCCATACTGAAATACTCAGTCAGGGCCGTCATGAGTGATACTGATTATTGGAATATCATTGAAACTGCAATCATATTCCTTTTTTGGTAAATTCTTCTATACTGGGAACCAGTAAAAGTAGTTATTCCAAAGTTTTGCGGGGAAATGATTAACAGTTTCTTAAGTTAGGATCCAAAGATTCGAATGACTTCAAGTATGTTGGTCCTTACGTTAATTGTGTGTAGATACAAAATTACGTTTTAAGCAAAAGCCTAAACAAGTCTATAGCTTATTTTTAAATAAATATTAATAAAAGTTTAACTGCAGTGCACGTTGACGTGTATCATTTAATTTATCCTTTCTAAAAGACTTCTCATGAGTTAAAAGAAAACCACTCAATTTTCTTTTAAATAATGATTTGTAATTTACTCAAATAGCATTCTTTATGTAATTCTAGACCAATGAATATGCTTCTGATTCATTTTACTTCTACAAAAATGAAACAACAATAATTATAAAGGGAGAGGTATAAAGGAAATCAAAGAAAATATTTGGTTTTTCTACCTGAGTTAAAAATGCTCAGAAGCCCAGTACAAGAATTACAAATTTTTATTTTCTTTTTTCTTTTTTAACTTTTGTGAACACAGAACGCTAGACATAACACGTATTTATTCTATTTATATGTAATCATGTTAATGACTTATTCATTTATTTACTTCAAAAGTTTCTTTATGTTCAAAGCCTGTCTCATTATTTTTGAAAAGATATAAATTTGGACTTGCGGCTCTCAAACGTTCATAAAATCTATCATGCGGCTCCCATCGTCTTGAAGTTTGGCCATCCCTGTTATATAGTACCAAAATATTTTACAAAATATCGTGAAACATAGGATGGGAAATTTCGTAAATATTTCTTAGAATAATACTTCTTATGCTATTAATCTTAACTGCCAATGAATAAATGACCTTTTATATACGTATGTCCATGGAAATTTACGTAAGTCTGTAGAAATTTAATTATTATGCACTATTAAAAATGAAAGAAACTAAATATTGAATGAAACGCTCATATTCAAATCTGAAGCGATAAGCTACTTAGAGGCGTTAGTAGCTTGTGAAAAACTGGTTGTTGGTTTAAAGTTGTGGTTTTTAATCGATACTAGCTTTGGAAATTTGGTGCATGCACATAATTAGCTTGATGTGGAGATTTACATTTGCAGCACATACAGTCTCTCCGCCTGTTCTTGAATGGATTTTCATTGTTAGGATGTTACAGTAAGAAGGGAAGCAGCGACAGCAACTTAACTAGTAAGAGAAGCGGATAGCGAATACACCGTGTTGAAGATGGAATGTTCAGAATGTATTGTTTTTGGTTTAGCATCGTTATGATTGGTCATTAAGTTTCGTTTCTAAATTTGAAATAATTATTGGCTGAAGCCTTATGTAAACATCTGCGTTATGAACGTTATGCAAGAATCACGTGACATGGATTGATTTTTGAAATGATTCAGTTCAATTCAGAGAGACTTATTATAAAGAATTACTGTTTTTAGGAAAGAAAAAGGAAATAATTAAGACAAAATGGAAAGTTAAGGAACTAATGCAAAGTATTTTCATGTTTGATTTACATGCTTTTTTTTAATCTGACACGCACACACACACACACACACACACACACACATATATATATATATATATATATATATAATTACAAAACATTTTTTAAAAACAAAATATAATCATGTCTAGCATTTTCGCGCATTAGGCTGCTGAAAAATTATCAGTAAAGACATAAAGTAAGAAATTTAGAACCAATTTTTCACAAAGACCAAATTATGATTTTTTAAAGAATTTGTCGTCATATACCTAATACAATGTATATAAATGTGTTGTTTATTTTTGAAACGCATGCTATTAAGAAGAATAGAGGGATAAGTATGTAATTAATTTCTGAAGCAAAAGAAGGATTTAATTAAATATATGTTTCATTCAGGTTTTAGATTTCGCTTAAAATAATTTATTCAAATTAAACAACAGGACTTTGGCTAAATTAATTAAGTCTGTTTCATGAATGGTTCTTTCATTAGTATTAAACTTAAAAGGGCATTTGAACACATGGGATCATTCTTATATCAAATTGTAATAGTGTAACAATAGTCCAAAGAAACCAGCAATGAGTTTTTATAGAATTTTAAATTCTTTTATAACTTAATGGTTTAACAATAATACATACTGTAAGTATCGCTTTTAAATATTATCGGCAGCTACTTAAGTATTACTCAAAATGAGAATGACATTATTTATAAAATTTAAATTCCATTTAATTAATTAAATAAAAAATTAAATTCTATAAATATTAAAATTTGTTATAAAAAGTATAATCATGCATTATACATCATGAAAATTAGGATCCATTTATTCGAGTTATTAGAATTGAAAGTTTGATACAGGTATTAGCTTTCTTCTTTATACTGCTAGTAACCTATATAACTTCCTGTATGTAATCCCATTTTCTTCGCAAAAAAAAGGGAAAAGCAAAGTCATTATCCCTATTATCAGTTGTTCTTTCCTGTAACCAACTATCTGACTGGGCAAAGTACGAGAGCGGCTCCCTCGACCCGCTTTCTTCCCGCTCTGAAAGTTTAAATTGGATGAAAAATTAAGTAACTGCATTTACTTTATTTGAACTGTGCGGCCCTCCTCCCTCTTCACTTATCATCTTTGCAATTGACAGTTCAAAAAGAAGAGGATGCCTGCCTAATTAATTCGACCTAAGAATAATGACGTTAGAATTTAGTTCGTCCATTTTTTGTTCCCTCTCCAGTTTTCCTCCCTCGTTTTCTTTCGCTCTTTTCCATCCTCCAAATTTCTTTTGTTTTCGCGAGATTTTCATTTTTTTCCCAACTTTTTCCCCCTCTTTTCTCTTAACTGAGGTTTTTCATTTTTCTTTCCCAGCGCCATGTTTCCCTTGCAGTTTTTTTAATCGCGTCGGGGGAGGAAGAAAAAAAAGTCTCCAATTAAAATAATGGAATGTTTGAGATGGTTTTGAAGTTTTAATTGTGATCCCCCCTCTCTAAAATAAAGTGTAATTTTTTTTTCGGCGAAGGGAGGTGAATCCATTATGTTTTTCTGTCGTAACTTTTAAGACAGTTTGGCTTCAAGCCATTCGATACAAAGTTTTAGTATTTAAACCCCTGAAGTGGTTGTAAGATTTACATATTCTCTACTTCCTTGTATCAGGTAAAGGAAGTATCGTAATCGTGAAAAAATTCGGATATCATATTTCAACAGAACTATCCATTTTGACCGTTTCCGAATCCATTTAGACGATTTTTTTTGCGTGAAAGGATTGAGAATGGATTTTTTCGTAACATCTGTGTATATATGTACTTACTTGTATGTATGTATTTCCCATAATTCGAAAGCAGTTAGTTGTAGAAGGTTGAAATTTCATATGTGGGTTTGCTATAACATCTGGTTGTGCACTTCCTTTTTTAATGCAGTCGTCAGAACTAAACTTGAGTGTCAGAAAAGGTCATATCCAAACGGCACTTATGGTTGTGTCAGGTAATGAAGAATCAGAATTACATAGGAACAGGGTGTCGGAAATGCGATCGTTACAGTGAAATTGCGTCGTGACCGTCACACAAAAAAAAGATAACAAACGATGTAAAAAAACTTTATTTTACAACAAAAAAGTGCCAACTATAAATTGAAAATGTCATAACCAGTGCTCAAAATTAGCCACTTCAACTGCGATGCATGCTTATTATTGGTCCCGCATGGATTCGCGAAATCTTTTGAATTGCTAGGCCTCACACGTGCCGCCACTTCAGTGATAAGTGCCGTGAGGTTCATGTCTGAGGGAACGAGTATTTCGTACACTAGACATTTGAGGTATCTCTAGACGTAGAAATCCAAGGGCTTAGGTCCGGGGATCGCGGTCGCCACGGTATATAGCCTCCTCTGCCAATCTAATGATCTGCGTACGTCAAGTCCAGGAACTGCCCTACATTCCTCTGGAAATGTGAGGAAGCCCCATCATGCTGGAATCACTTGTTAAGGCGTACCGTTGCGGAAACATCCACTAAAAACGTTCTTCCAAAAAATGTGTAAAAAACTCCGTTGAGACATCGAGGCATTACATATGGACCGATCAGCATATCACCAATAATTCGAGCACAGATGTTAACATTGAAACATTGATGGTGGTTGTGCGATCATGTGGTTTGGGGATTTACTATCGACCACACATGCATGTTGTGCTGGTTGAGGACACCATCACGGGAAAGGGCAGCTTCATCGGTATCCGTGATGGAAATTGTGGGTCTGCGATCCTTGCCTATAAATATCAACGTGCCAATGCCACACTTTGGTGATAATTCGTATCGCTTAGCGCTTGCATCCGTTGTATGTGGTACGGATGTTGGTATCTTCTCGCAGTAATCGCATAATGGAGGAGCAATCAAAACGTAGGTCGCGTTCCACGACACGGATATTTGTACGCTGATTCCATCTTATTGCGTCTAATACAGCGTTCTTGAAGTCCGTGTCGCGCTGGCGGCTGATGTGGCTGCTGATTCTGAACGATCCTGCCTCCTGCAATCGGCGATGTAATTGTCCGAACTGCCTATAGTCGGATACACGTTGGTTCGGGAACTGTTTTCGATACTTGCATACCACAGCGCGTCCCATTGCCATCCGCAGCGCCATATAGCTAATGCATGTCTGCCAATTCTGCATTGCTGTACTGATTCATCCTTCCCTTGCAAAGTTACGCCTTATCTGATCCGGTTGCTCGCGCTTGCATCTCCAGCACTTATCACCCTCTAGCGGATTGCAGTCGCATTTCCGACCCCCTGTTCGTATGTAATTCTGGTTCCTCATGGACCTCAGGGCCACGGGACCGAACCTCCGGAAATGGAACGTCGCCACCGGCCCACGCATTTTCAACAATTAAGCCTACTTTTACAATAAAATTCATATAAAATCAGCATTTTAATATAATGACCTGAATTTGTGAATTTACGTACTGAATATACCAATTATTAATATGTGTTAATATAAAGAATATCACTTTAAGAGAAATAAATGAAACACGCGAAATACTAAAATAACTATAAGCATGAAAACAAATACTATACTCATGAAAATAAAATAACAAATACGAAACGTAAAAGAAAATTAAGCAATAATTATCTGTAGGTAATTAAATTTCGATTGAATAGTTCTGTGCGAGGAATAATTCAAAACGAGAATCGACACACAGGACAAGGACATTCTCCAATATGGCTTCTAAAGTACTATTAATAAGTATGTTGTATGAACTATTGTTAAGTTCTACAGCATAATGTATATATCATGTCTGGTCAAATGGCCGTCACATCGATTTTTTTTCCCGTACTCATGTGCCATCATGTTCTCTCAGTACTCATGTATATTCACGCATTCTCTTGTATAGTCTCATAAGCACTAATACTCAGGCTAAGGTATGTTATACGTATTATTGTGCATCCCTACAGCACAATATATGTATCCTGTTTGGCAATAATTGTGTTAATTAGCACCAATTGGCTCGCATCAGTATCTCCACGTATTACCAGCTCTCATGTAAACCCATGCACTCTCATGTATAGTCTTAATTGTTTCAATGTTTAGTATAATGCTTGTTATATGTAGTATTTTAAGTATAATTCTAACGTTCAATGTATATCTCACGTATGGTACTAATAGTGTCAGTTTATCCATGCTTCCCCATGTATAGCTCCTAAGTTTCACCTCATAGCATAATGTAGACCACTTGTACAGCATTAAAAGTAGCAATGGTACAATGTACGCATGGGTATTGTCATGCGACTGACACATTGATACTTGCACTCAAACATCTTCATGCAAAAATAGCTTCCATGTACCCTCATGTAGAGTCTTAATAGATTAAAATCACTGTATAATCTTGTGTCGCCTATGTTAATAATCTCTTATTCTCCACTGACAGTAGAATGTGACCAAGTCATCAAGAGCTCTGTAACCATGCCCATGTACATCTTTTATATAGTACAATAAATTTCCGCGGGGTTGGCATCCAATTCCGTATGGGTATACACGATATACCCGGGACGGAAACCAGCCCATTGGCTCAAACACAGGACAAGGACAGCTTTTTTCGCCGAGCATAGGCCGAGCAAGTAAGATGCATCACGCATCGAGAAAGCTGATATTCTTCCCCTTCTTTAATAATTCTGTAAAGTTGCTTTACAATTAACCAAGAAAGTCTATGTTAAGTTTTAAAATAAATATAAAACAGGACAACTGGTCTGATTTTTTCCATCACGGAAGCTCGGCGACGTTATACCGGCTATAGTCAGCTTTTCCCACATTCTCCTAACAGAGGAGGGGAACCATTGAGCTACATATGCATTTCTTACATTCTAATAACGAAAAACGCAAAGAATAAAAACGAAGACAACGAAATAAACAAACACGTCAGTATCCCTTTCACTTTAAGAGCTGCAATTCCCAGTTTGTTTACACAAAAAAATCTATCAAAACCAGAGTAACAGAGCAGAAATTGATGCTCATCCATGAAGGTCCAAAGCCGCATGACTTAACCGATGTGAAAACCGTTACCATTTAGTACCATCTACTGGTATTTAAAAATTCAAAAAAATCGTTCCGTTTTCAAGTTACGTATACGCGACGCTGGGTCGAAGAGATCGATCGGAGCTCTTACCGTATACGTGATGCTAGGCTGGTAAGAGTGGAATCGCTGCGTCGCGTATACGCGTCGCTGGTCCTGAACGGGTTAAAGATAATTAATTACAAATTAAATTCTCGGAAACTTGCAAATTCAGACTTCTTGCTTTAGCAACTTTAAACAACATGGCATAATTTGAACTTTTAATGCAAAATAAGCAACCAAAGAAAGCAACCAAACCAACCAACCTTTCGTTTCTTCCCTCTGTCGGTGAAACGCGCTGATTTCCTAATCGGTTGAGGATTTTGGAACTCCGGTCTTCTCTTTAGCTCCTGGGGCCCACATCGTTTGGCTTGCTGGAACGGTACCGCTACCACGTCGGCTGCCCTTTTTTTTATTTCCCCACGGTTTGGACTGACCAGTATTTTCTTCTTTGGTTTTGCATCTTTCCCCTCTTGCCGATACGGATTCTGTTGACCTTCAGGTTTCGTCTGAGAGTGAAATCTTGAATACTGCCTAAAAGTTGCTTGCACGTGCGTTTTCGACCATTCGCCTGCTCTGAAATTTTACTGCTAGTTCAAATAAGCTTTCCAGGATTTGCGGATTCCGGACTTCCAGAAAGTCCTAGGTTGACGGAAGTTGCCCGGAAATATGATTTCGATAATTTCCTTGTCGCACCTTTTTACATATAATAATTTGACAATGTGGATCTTCTTTAAGATGGAGTCCGTTAATTCGTCGAAATTGGTTTGATAGTTACTAAACAATTCGGACTGTCACTTCGCACGGTCTTTCATCACTGGGAATGCTTTCAATAGCGATGTTTTAAAATTCTCTTATGTATACGTTTCCGACCCTGGATACCCTAACGAACTCTTACCGATATTTTTGTACCAGCTGAGAGCTTGGCCTTTTAAGTTCGACATAGCGATGATAATTTTCTATACCTGGTTCGTAGGATATAACGTAGTAATGTACCTCCAGCTGCTGCAGGAAAAACATCACGGAGCCTTTACCATTGAATATTGCTGCTGGCTTCATTGCCTCTCGCATCGTTTCCGCGATAAATCCGAATCCCTCCATTGGGTTTGCCTGAGGCTTTGAGGCTGAAGGAATTGGAAGGTCAGAGGGGTCAACGTGAACTCTTCACTACCTAGCGACATGGTTCGTTAAGAACAAATCCGGGCGCCAAATGTGGGATTTTACCTTCTTTATTTCACAGTTCAGTCTTCGAAACCCCTACACTAATAAGCGAATAATCGCTTAAATGTGTGAACAGAGACGTAAGACTCAGGAAGGGTTAACTACCCTTTATTTCTAAATATAAATATGACACAATCAGCACCTAACTCGGAACGTACAGCAAAGCCTACACTTGGGCCTTGAACTCAAATTAATATGAAATTAAACTTAACTAAGCTTAACTAAAGCTAACTGGAAGATATAGCCGAAGCTATCAATATTCTAAGTAGTTGGCCCGTAAATCTCAATTCCGTCGGCGAAGCCAATCAAGGACCTAAAGTACGGCCGAGCTGAGCAATAGCTTAGAGAGAGACGTAGCCAAAGGCAAACGCACGCTCAGGAACTCAGGCTCTGTAACGAACTCAATGAAACATCGACTTAAATACTACTCTTACTCATTTGCATTAACCGTGTTTCTGAAAATGCATTCTGGTAGGAAATTGTAGGCTGAAGCTAGAAGGGGTAGGAAAGATGCATAAACTTAAAATAACTGTTATAAAATTAGGATAAACCTTACAAAGTGTTGCTATACTTCCAGACTTTCATGCATCATTTGCTGACCATGGTAAATTACCAATTAAGAGAATTGCTGCCATTCGACGTAGCATAATATTTTAAAATTGTCTTTCAAATTAAAACTACCCATTATATAACTATAGTCAGGAACTTCAAGGGCATTTGTCGCCTCCCAGATTGTTTCGTAACTATAAAAACGACAGTTGAAACAGAGAATTTGAGTCACGTAATGTTTTTTCCTCCATTCTTTTTCTGAATTGCGTATTTCTGTTTACGAAAGGGGCATGAATGAAGGCTGACTTGAACTGCAATCTCCAGTGAGGTGGAGAAAAGAGTGCTGTGCTATGATGACAAATGGGGAAGGGTGGCAACGGCCTTGAAATGCTTGTTTTAAAGAAACATACTCTAAATGAGCAGTCTAAGAAACAAGTTATAAAAGGACATCCTGAAAGCAAATTAGGTGCTTCGTAGTAATTTAAGCCGTTAATTTATTTTTATAATATTTTTAGTTCACATAATTTGTAACAAATACAGTTCATGTGATTTGTAATATTCATTGCTGATCATTTTCATAAATAATTATACCATTTATATTATTACTGAATGATTTTTCTGACTCCATAAATTATTTAATTCAATTTCTAATTTAGGAACTGAGTATCATATAATAATAAGGGGACATTACTGTTATTTTCCTAATTATGGTACATGCACCATTATTATCATACAGATTTAAGTTAACTACCGTATGCGAAAATTGCAACAGTAAAGTTATATCAAAAACCTTATACATAAACAATTTATATATAAGACTATAAAATTCTCACTTTGTTGTAAAACGTGCTTTGCTGGAACAAAATACGAAAAGTATGGAAGATGGAATTCCTTTTTGTAATTTCTTTAGGGCAAAATATTCCTTTTTTATGGTCTTAAAAAATACTAAAATGAGAAAAACATGAAAATGGTATCTGTTGGCCTTGTTAAACTTTTACGCCTCAAAAATTCTATGTATCACAAGTAACAAGAATAATACATTACAGTCACCCACGTCGAGGCCACAATATTTGTTGTTTACAGTCACATTAACGTATAATAGAAAAGTGTGTAGGAACATTCTGAATATGATAATAAAATTTGACTCAAGATTTTCTTATGCTGCTTGTGGCAGTGATTTGTTGGTACACAATTTTGATTCGTGACACCATATTTTCAAATGAAGTAATAAAGTCGTGGAGATGTAAAGTATTCCGGAAAAGCATTTCAATAATATGATATGTATTGCCTACATTTCTTCGTAATCTTATTCTTCAGTGGTAGCTTTAAGTTAGAATCATATGTATATTACTACGTCGTTTTTTTCTTAATGTTCTTTTCAATGAAAATTGTTTCACTGCAACTTAAAAAGTGGCTAAAGAAACAGATAATATGGTTGTATTTTATTGTGTTCACTTATTATTGTTTAGTCCATGAATGAGATGAGAGAATAAATGACGTGAACATAAATAAAAGTACCATAGTAGTTTTTCAAACGCTACAAAACTCAAAATCGCATTTTGCGTATTTCTGGGGATGGAATATAATTCCTCATAACATTTCTGTAGAATAGCTCTATGTGACTGTGGATGACAAGATTGCCTTTCAGAATACCGTAGTTCAAGATTATTATAAGGAAAATAACTTAATGCGAATGGATTTTAAACAAATGAAAAAATTCAATGTAAAAATGAGTACAGATAAACATAAAATTTATTGTTGATCGCAGTTGTAGAGTCGGCAGTTGTAGCGCGGATTTTTTCGAAGCGACAGAGTGAATGTTCAACTGTGCTATCGCTGGGATTCGAAACACGGAACTTCCAACTCACAGCTGGATTTATTAACCCCTCACATCACAAGAACACGTACAGGAAATACGATAACTCGTTACATTTTACTTCTTAGAGTAAAAGCGACAGGGGAAAGGCACGAAAGCCAGCCGCTTTAATGCATGTGGGGAGATGTTGTCTTAAATCTCATTTTTAGTTTGATGCCACTGTAGAGAAAACTAGGCTTTTAGAAGCAAGAAAGTCTGCGCCAGAACTTGCCAATTGTTTGATTGACTGAGCCGTCCAGTAGTTTGATTGTGACTGATAGAACTCAAGTTATAATAAAAAGTTCAAGAACAGCTAAAACCTGTCTGAAATCACGTGAAACCAAACGAAGAAAAATTTCTGTCCATGAATCATATAAGCTCAGAAAATTCAATAAGAATATTTCTCAGTTATAGGTATTAAATTTAATTGTAACTTAAGCATTAATAAATACTGTAGAGCATGAGGAGGTTTTTTTTAATTCATATCAGTGGACCCAAAATCCCGGTGAAAATTTGGATGTTTGTAAATGTTTAGTGTCTGTGCGGCATGAAAGCACTTAAAATACTGGCGAGCCGAAAGCCTTGTCGAAAAGTTTGGTGGTAGGGTAAGAGGGGAGGAAGACTCTTAGATCCGCCCCTAAAGTGTTCGCCAAAAGACGGAACTTGCTTTTTCTCATGGGTGTAATTCTTTGGATCCTGTAGCAATGTTCTAGATGATGAGACTAATTAACGATAAGTTATGGCCATTCCCGACGAAATCATTAAGTTCCAAGGATCTGATCATTTGAAATGCTAACATAATTCTTAAATTTATGTATACTTTCCATTACAGCACACTAAAATGCAAATTTTCCGTTTCTTCCATCATATGAAATGCTATACGTAAATAGTAATAGCCAGAAAAGGGAAGAACGTAGGAGTGAATGACATTCTAGCATGTGATGAGTAGGATGAATTGGAGTACTCAAGGCTGAGAAACACTCTGCTAACCATCAGCACCACAAGTGCAAGCACGAAGGGGCATATGGTAATTCCTTATACAGTTTCGTTGGAACCAAGTCCATCTTTCGTTGTTATTAATGTAAACACTTTTGTGTAGTACTAAGCACGGAATGCTTAGTCGAATAAATTTTGAGTAATCTTTTTCTAATTTTCGCATTGATTTCTTTAACATATTAGGTATGTTGGAAATATATAAGTAAAGATATCAGGACTGAGTATTCTGTGCATAGTTTTAGAAAACATGGTGAAGTGCTTACAAGGAAGGGTCCTTGGTCTCAAGTCCTGAACTGGAACAGGGAGCGGAAAATACGCTATGTTCTGGTGTAGCTATTGTGCTGGAGCATAACTGCACGTGAAAGGGATTTGAAATCCTCTTTTATTAAATCACTATTATTTACACACTTCCCAACTCGAGAGAGATACAGAAAGTAAAAGACCACACTTGGGCCTAACTTAACAAACCAATAAATTTAACTAAACCTAAATAGAAATTAAACGTTGCTCGCAGAGCAGATTCGCGGAGTTTGGCCTCTAACTAAAATGGTGCGTAGCAAGATATACTAATACTAGCGCACTTCAATTTATTTCAATATGCAATCACGTAGTAAGCACTATGGCTTATAAATTTAGCTGCTAGCTGGTCAGGCGAACGTCGAGCAGACTGACCGTGATCTGAGACTAAAGCTCTCTCACACTAAGAGGTTTCTACCTCTGGTTTAAATAGTACTTGGCTGTACTTCAAAATTAGCATAAGCTGAAAACGCGAGCTTTTTCTGACGGGAAATTGAAACAGAGAGGAGATAGAAAGATTTAAATTAAAATAAAACTTGGTTAGTTTAACTAAAACCTTACAAAGAAGATAAATACTTAACGGGCCTTCTGAGGTAAAGACTCGGAACTGAATGTTGAACAAAAAGACTTTGTCTTTCAATGATCAGACCGCAATGTACGCAACATCGGTCTGGATAATGCCACAAAAGATGTTTACAAATTGTTCCGAACAAAGCCTTACGGTTATTATTAAATAATCCGTGGTTGTTGGAAATCGTATCATTAACAGAGACTTCAGGGTACAAATACATCGATAGTACCTGTATCTGTAAGCGTCTACAAATTATTCCGAACAAGAGGCCTGACAGTTAATATTAATATAAAGTTTTAAAATTTTATAAAGCCTTAAATATTTTACTGAGCTATCTCTGATATTGTTGCTATCGTTTATGTTTGCATATTTCGAATCCGGGTTTTCTTATTAAGGCAAAGTCGCAAGACATTTTCAGTATCACGACTATTTGTTTGTTTATTTTTTTTAGTTTAAGGTGAAAAGTGCATTTTATATTAAATATATATCCTTCTCAATAAGGATAAACGTCTTAAGCAACTCAAAAATGCTGCAGTAAATTTTATAGGATGTTGCCAAATTATGCAGTCATTTCTCTTTTTCTTTTAAGAAATTAATCTGGTGGCTGAACTAGGTCACAGCTACTTTTTCTAATTTCGTTTAACTGAAAGAAATTTTTCCATCGTAACTTTTGCTTTCTCTTCAATTAAATTTCCAGAAATTTGTCATTTTCATTTATCAGAAATTAATCAGTAAGTAGAAGTTACTAACTTAATGACTTTGCTACTAAATCTGATGAATGTCTCTAATTACAGTCCATTCCCGATTAACTGGGGTAATACCAGGGACGGCGTCAACGGCTAACTCGAGTCTAGTGTAAATGGTATTAAAAATATACATAAAGAAAACAGGAATAACCGATATTATTAATAAGGGAAAACTGCTAGCAACAATTAATTTATATTTTCAAACGATTTAACATGCATAATTAGTTCATTTAATTACGTAAATTAAATCGGTATTCAAAACAAAAAAGACCTCTAAATAACGGAAGAATGAGGTCATGAGAAAAGAAAAAACTAAATTATAAACTGCATTTAAGAACAGTATTTGCAAGACAGCTTGAACAATGGCATTCAGATTCACATGTATCGCATAATACAAAACTTCAGATTCGCGTATGAAAGTCGGCTGGATTTTTTTTTAAAACAGCTCATCTAGCAGATTTGAACGCGCTTTTTTTGGTACATTTCTTGAACAATTTTGTTTTACGCTGATAGTTTGTGATAGCAGCCGTTCAGACGGTATAGTGGTTAGCGGAATCGACTGCAATACCAAAGGGCCCGGGCTCGAATCCTGGAGAAGGCATGAGTGTATTTGTCTGTCCTCTCATAGGAGGCAAAGGTGGCCCACTTATTAGGTGCCCCCATAATAAAGTGACCACCGCTCTGACCTTAAGTAATGGCCAACGTCTGTGAACGGTTCGGGCCCGCCATTGGGGAAAATAAGTTTGTGATAGCAATTTTTTCATCATACCGCTATAAGTAAACTTATGGCCTCCCATTTTTTTTAAAGAAGAGTGCAGGTTAATCCGCTTCCCACCTATTTCTCCCCCCCCCTGGTTAATCGGGTTAGGTTAAGTTAGGTTTGGTTATTTGAATATGGCAAAGCGCACAAACAAGAGTTATTTTTGCTTTATTTGGTTAGAACGAAACACACGAAAATTATTTGCCTAAGGGGAAGGGTGCGTTCTTGGAGAGCTTTCGAAGGGAAACTAGCTCGTATATACGTTACGCATGGGAAAAAACACGGAAACGCGCATACAGTCAGCCCGTTTGCCGGGTTTCTAACCCCGGATCGAATTAGCAGTGTTCAGCGACTTCGCCGCTCGTCCTCTGATGGACCTGCACAAGCGAGGGATGCCTTCGTGGAAGACTTTCTGAAATAAACAACTGGCTCTAATTTATGTTACGCATGGGAAAATCCCTAAACTAGTGCAGCCTCTCTGTTTGCCTGGGCTCGCAGCTGGATCTACCCGGGCTCGAACTTAACTAGTATTTATCTGTCTTAGCCAGTGGCGGGGTCCTGTTTAATCAAGAACTGAATGTACCAAAAGTTTTCTGGAAATCGTGATCCTTTAATTATGCAACTCCTCAGAAAACTATACGTATCATCTTTCACAAGTTAGTATCGTATATAATGCGTCTTTCGTTATCAAAATAATTGACTAGTCCCTAGTTGCGAAACTAGCACATTCATTTTACACATACGAGATCACCGAAGGATTAGGTAATAATTAGTAGAAGAGGTTACAGCTGCTGAATTTTGTTTCGAACTGATTGTCTGATCTGATCTGAGATAAATGAACACATTTCGCAAAAGCATTCTTAAAATTAACATTAGCTATAATCCTTAGATTTTTAGGTATGTTCGAACAAGACAGAATAGATACGAAAGATAAAAAAATTTATCTTTCTCCCTTTTCTTCTTCCAGGCACCTCAGCAACCAATTCTATGTTGCGTATTTAATCTGGGTTATACTTGGCACTCTGTCAGAACGACGTGGTATTAAAAAAAAGTACCCGTGCTTTTACTTACTTCTTTCCTTGTCATAGTCTTCAACCCTCACTATCCTATTTCTTCCATCTGGTATATGCTGGTTATTTATCTGCCCTTCCGTTTCTGGAGTTTGCTAAGACTTGGATTATACTGTTTCCTAGTTAGTGGGAGTTCCTCGTCTAGTTTGTTTTTGTTACATCTGCGACGCTTTCTGATCCTGGTCCAGGTTGTAATATCGTCAGGACGGATTGTATTACTGTGTTTTCGTTTCGTTTGCTTTATTAGTTTAGTCTCATTGTTCCGCTTTCGACAGCTCGAATCCTAGGGATATCGCTAATTAAATGTGTAGTGCTTTTCGAAGTATCTGTGAAATACTCCGAATTGTTGGTGACAGAAAGAATGTTTTTTCAAAATCCATGGCAAGAAGTTCAAAGTATTGTAGATACGTATAAGATTTCAGTGTTAGAGTGAGTACTGGGCCTAAAATGTGAAAGTCGGCTATAACGTTAAGGTAAGTAAGAGATTATTTTTTCATCTTTCGGAGAAAAAAAAGAACGCTTTCACTTGGTTAAATGTTCAAATATAATAGGAATGAGTTCTAAAAGTCCTTTAAAAAAACTTATAGAATACCTTCTCGGAACTCTTTAATCAGAAACGATTAATATATTATCAAACTAAAACTGAAGCGTTATGGTTCGTATTACTTAACAGTCATGTAGGAAGATACTCTAATCACAAGGAATGCAAGAATTATTTATGAGAGAATTCAAGAGCGTTTGAAAATACAAGATCATCGAAAATGGTGTACCTAATTTTAAACAATTTTATTATAAAAAGTATCTGAAGCAGTATATATGTATTGAGCAGATTGAATCCCAAAGCAAAACTTGCAGAAATAATAATCCAAGACTTAAAAACACAAAGCGAAATGCAAATTTTTAATCCAAAATTGTAAATAACAAAACTATATGAAATTTTGAAAGCATTACAGGCTGGCTTGAAAAAATAATAGCATAAATCATAAACAATCAAGAAAAGCTTACAAATCTAATAAAACATTTTAAAAATGAGTGGACTGAGTTTAGTAACATGTAAAATCGAAATAATATCCAACATATGCAAGAATTAAAGAAATAAATGAAAATTTGTTCTAAAAAATATAAAATACAAAATGTTTCTTAATCTGCAACACATGAGCAACATAAGTTTTAAACTACAAATTTTAAACTGATTAAACTCAATTAAAAAGAAAAAGAAAATGTGAAAGATTTCAGATTTTAAATTACGTCCAAAGAGGCTTTCTTTTAAAGTTTTGTGTGTTACCTTTATCTATTAAATATGATGTTCTTCGCACTTACACCATAAAATTTAGTTCAAGAGCGATATCGCAAAATAATCTTAAATTGAGCATATCTTTAGAATTTCCGATACACAGTCTCACACGCTGAAGATAAAAAAATTTTTTTCTGTATAATGTTGTCATTGCTTGCTTTGAAATTCTTCAGTTTGCTAATCAAAAATTCGTTAAAATTTTACAAAATATGAAATTGATAATAAAACAAATTCCAAATTTCAAATTTGGACTTCCAGATGCCCATATTCGCAGTAGGATTACGTCATTTAAAATTTGATGGCTCTAGGTTCCGTTGGTTAATCACAGTGCGAGAAACATACATACATTTATGCAGATTCATTATTACTTAATTTCTTCAAATATAATACAGGGCGATAATATTTGGTGGTAGCAATTTGAAAAGTGAAACGGATATTCAGAGCGATTCGACGCAAAATCGCAAAAGGAAAACAATAGTCCTTCAGGGACAAAGCCCCTTTGGACTAAACATAATTAGGAAAATTTCTATTGTAACATAAAAAAATATTGAAGTAAAAATGAATAATTCAAAACAGGAAAAAACGTCGAATTTCCTGGATATCTGTATAGATAGATAGATAGGTAGATAGATATAGTTATAGATAGCGCTTAAATACAGGCGTACTTGGTCAGTTTTTGAGTGAGTAAAATCGTAATTCAAGTCGGATCCCCAGCTAATATGAACTCATGTATTTTAATTTAATGGTTCACTGTTTGACATCTAATTCTTTGAAAAACGGTTGGGACTGAATTCTCTAGGAGGTTTATATAGATTCATATTTACAATGGTTGACTTCAAACGCAAAGTGTATTCTACGTAAGGGGTGCATTTTAATTTCTATTGCTTAAACAGTTGTGGAGTTCACATCTTATTTTATCATTTATTCATTATCCTAAATCATATTGTGTCATATGTTCATTTGTAAAACTTGTAATGTTTACGTCATTATTTACTATAGTGACTACGGTTATCTTAATTGTATAAAAACCGATTGGAAGAAAAAGAACGTTAAATATAAAAAATTAGACGTTTTAAATTTTAACCTTTTGTTTGACGTGTGTACTTATCAGTAAAGTTTTTTTTTTTTTTTTTTGACAGCAGATGGCATTTCCTTTGGCAGTTAGGTTTCTTCTGTGTTTTAGGCCATTGTTTGCCGTAGGCTTGAAAATCAGGCAGTGCGTTAATATCCGGGGGGGGGGAGGTACGTAGCAATCAACAGGTTAATCAACAAGGAGAGGCTATTTCTTTTCGGTGATTGGGAAATGAAAACATAACAAGATCCCAATCAGTGAAATAAATATTTCTTATCGCATGAACCGATCAAAGGTATTATGCATGCACTCGTTTTGTATTTGCATATAGAGTTTGAAAAGACTGGAAAGCAATGCGTACGCTTATTGTCTGCTTGCCAAAGATAATGTAGAATTCCGGAAATTCTTCTTTCCTGATCGGAATATGAAAAGAAGTGAAACTCTTTCTGCCCTGATTTCTTGGAGGTAAAAGAAAAATCGGTTCATTCATGGCTCTTAAATAAACTTTGAACTTTATTACTAGATAAGGATATGAAAGGATACGAAATTTGTACTTTACTTTGATGCAAAATTTGATGTTTCTTAATTTTTTATAAATATAAAAAATTGTCTTATATTTTAACAGTGTTCCAACCAAACTTTTCTTTTTCTTAATCCCTAATTAAAATTTTCTTATATCACAGTTCCTTAAGATGGGAAGTTTAGAATGGACTCTTTTAAATTTATACGTGAATCATAATCATAGCATGTATATGCGTGCTTACTATGCATGTAACGTATATACATCTAACGCTTGAAGAGACATAATTTTTGCTGTACTGATTATTCCGGAAGTGTGTTATTTACACGTTTTTAGGCCACACCTGTGTAATAAACAAAGCCGCAAAGCATCAGATAGTGTAAAAACAAGAAGTATTGTCACTGTTAGTCTGTAATAATAATTTATTAACTGTGGAACTTGGTTCTTTGTATAAGCGTTTGGTAACCTGGTATCATTATATGACTCCAATTTATTAATTATTATTCTTTATTTTACTATTTGTAATTTAATGAGCTCTTATGAATAAAAATTTTATTGTTATAACATTTGTTATCATTTAAAATTAAAAAGATTAATGAATACTATTTTCAGCCTTCGTTTTTAAATATCAAACATTATGTAGAATTTATTATAATTAATGCATTCTTTAAATTAAACAAATTTTGGATCAGTTTTTCTTTTCTTATTTTAAATTCATTAAAAGGTAAAATAAAAAGTTAGGCTTATTTCTCATTTTTCGTTGCTGAATGAAAATCACATACATGGTGGCATAAGTTTACGCGTAAGACAAATATTCAATTTTAAAAAGAAACCGAAACATTTAATAAAAAGATCTAATGAGTATTCCAGAGAGTGTCCAGACCCCCTTTTCCCTACGTATTCACTGCCTCAGGGGCAATATAGCTAAATTTAAGATTCTTGATAAGGGTGATACGAAGAAACAAACAAAAAAAATATGATAACTTAGAAAAGGGATAAGATGAGGAACGC
>KK113587.1:1170304-1187717 GCA_000611955.2 Stegodyphus mimosarum | reverse complement strand
AAGGTAGGTAATTTTTTTTCAAACTTAGAGGCGAACGGCGAAGCCTGATATGAAATTTAATAAAAGGAGAAAAATTGGACGCTGCTGTTGTTTGATGAAATATTTTCTCAATCATTTTTGCTGTGTTACCTATAAAATATTTTTCATGCCTCATTTTTTAGACATATAAACTTATTTTAAAAAAGCGTGTTAAATTTTTAAGTAAAATAAACAGATTCAGATAGTATTCCGCTCCCAGTTCCTGTTCGGAGGAGTAATACACCCATCCTTCCAACAATCCTAAAATACTTTTCAAATATGTGAGAGAAAAAATGGAACTAAATGATCTTCTTTCCTCTGAATGAAAAAAAAGTTCAGATACACGTAGATAATTAAAATATTGATTTCTGTTATTGATAATTCATAGAAAAATTCAATTAAATGATGAATGGATGCACAGAACATTTATTTCTTGGCTGCAAAACTGTTAAATAGACCTTTCGTTGCGTTTAATGAAACCTATGTATGCATATAGGGAAGAAAATGAGATTTTTATTGAATTTTTTAATATCTTAGTTATTAAAAATTACCTTCCTAATTGCTTACTTATTTACTAATTTGGAGTGAACCAAATTGTTTTTAAATTATCATACAGTATCGCTACATCAGCGGCTCTCACGCTTAAAGCCTTGAATTATACCTAATTTGGCTAATTGCGCAGCGTACTTTTTCTGTCTGTAGCGTAGAAAATTTAATCTGCCAATTATTAATAATCCTTCTGATAACTAGCAGGGCGAGAGGAAAAGCGTATTATAAATACTGTAATTAATGCTTGAAGAAATTTTCAGAAGTATAGAACATTGTTACGAATTTTGTATGTATGTAAATATTTTAGCGAAATTATATTCAAAGTGTAGTATTCGTTATTGTTGTCTAATATAACAAGAAAGGCCTCAAGAATGGGAAGCTTCTCCGGAAAAATAACGTTACAAGATGAAGTCCATTTAACGTTAAGGTTTGGCAAGATAGCGCCAAACTGACGAGGATTTGGGCGACTAATTTTTATCGGCATATGTGGTGAGAAATCATAAAAGTCTCCGAACTTGGCGACCGTTTGACGACATTTTGGTCCGATTTCTACGTAACTATAACTGGACCGATCCCTATGTAACTGTAACTGTATCCAGTCTACGTAACACTAATCGTGTGTGCCTTCCTGCAATTTCGAGAAATCGAAGATCCGAGAAATTTCTCGGAGGCCAGAGCGAAACTAAGACCGACCGGAGGGAGTATCAATTTTGTTTAGTTCAAAGTTGAGTTCGGAGTTTAGCTCTGAATATTGAGAGATAACTGTGCAAGCTTACACATTTGTGGCTTTCTGTTGGTCTTGGGTTTAACATTCTTAGTAGTTTGAAGTAGGAACTACTGATTGTGCTATGCCATTCTGAGAATAGCTGCAAGACTACTTTTGTGAAAAATTTCAGAATCGTGAAGTGTTTAAAAAAATTATCAAGGTATTATCGATTCTCTGTGAATTCAATTCATTACGAAACCATACGCGCGTAGCAGTATTATACTTTCAAGTCTTAATAGTACATCGATCTTTACATTCATTTTGGGTTATTTTAAAAGGAGTAATTCCTTGTCCGGAGTTAAATGTTTATAAGTTAAAATGTGTTCAGAAAGGTCTTCGGTATTTTCGGTGCCTTAACAAAAGCAGTTTTTAGTTAATGCTAAATTTTTCACAGGAATTGAACTCTAGCACTCCATATCGTGTTTGTATTGCTGTTTATTTCTTAGCAGAAATTTTTTAATTTCTGGATCTTTAATACAAAAAATTCTATACAGAATTAGGGAAATTATTGAATGCTTAAAAAATTGTAACTTGATCAATGCTTTCTTATCAGATCTTTAAAATCCAATAGAGGAAGATGTTTCTTTAATTTTATAAGAAATTATCAGTCCTCACATTGCGCTCTTGTTGTGAAAATGGCTGTTATATCCAACTAGCAAGTAGATGATGGGAAGTTCAAATCTCGGCCAGTTTATTTCTTTTGTTTCTTGTTGCCAAATATCGAGTAATCGCTACATTGGCTTCCGAACTAAATCTGTAGTGAACTCGTCACCATCTGAATTTGGTCGATGGGTTCTTGTGCCTTTTTGCTGTCGTTCTTTAAATGGGGAAGAGTACAAGGAATTATCACCTCCTTTTGTGCAGGTTGTTGTGGTGCAACTGGTCAGCAGGTCCAGCTAGCAAATAGAAGCTCCATGGTTCGAATCCCAGCAAGGGCACTGAAGATTTCTAATGTTTACTGGTGCAAAATATTTAATATTCTTCGCAAGTTTTCTAGTTTGCAATACGAAGGCTGTATAGCATTTGGAAATTCTGTGAATAGGCGTAGATATTGAAAGAGTGAACTTTTTGGATATATATTAAGTTTCATTTTTAAGTCCATGTGCGAAGTAAAGGAAGTATTGTAATCGCAGAAAATTTCGAGTATCATATTTCAACAGAAATATGCATTTTGACCGTTTCCGAATCCATTTTAGTTGATTTTTTCATGATGTCTGTTCGTATGGGCAGAATAAAGGAGCATTTTCTTTTTTTTCCAAAACGGATCATAAATGGGATTCAAAAGGGATTTTTTTCGTGACGTCTGTACGTACGTACGTTTATTTGTATGTATGCAAGTATGTATCTCGTATAACTCGAAAGGATTAACCGTAGAATGTTGAAATTTTTCATATGTAACTGTTATAACATCTAGTTGTGCATCTTCCTTTTTTTATCACAATCGACAAAACCAAAAGTATTACACACACATATGTAATTTATTAATAGAAAAGCTTTTGTATCATTCCAAAGAACATAAATTTATTTAATGCGCTGAATTATTAGAATAAATCTGAATCAGTATAAGTAATTTAGATTTTTGTTATAGTAAAAATGTTTCAATAAGCTGTATAGAAATATTATTTTAAACCGGAAGAATTCGAAAAAGTAAAATCAAAACGTAAAATTTAAAGTACTAAAAAGGTAGCCATTGCCCTTGACCGTAAATTAATTGATTTTTCAAGGGGAACAAACTATTAAATAATAATAACCAAATTAAGTGAGAGTGTTTCGTCTTTTTTCCAACTTAGGATCAAGTTAGTTAAGAATTATATCATAACCTACGAACAAAATTAAAAAAACGAGAAAGATAATTGCTCGTCTTGAACCAAAATACTTGCCATAGATAGACAAAACTGAAAAAAATTAGTGAGATTTTCTTTTTAATTTAAGATACTTGTTAAGAACTGAATTAAATGAAATCCTCACTTTAGAAAAAACATTCCCAGACACACTAATAGTATAATAAACGCAATAAAAAGTATTAAAACCTGTACAATTTAATATAAAATAACTGAAACATATACAAAAGAAGATATTTAAAAACGATAGAAATATGTACAAATTAATACATTCTCTTAGATTTAAACGCAAAATCAAATGGAGGTATTTAAATACAAATTTAGGTACAAATCGATGCCAGAAAGGAAATTAAAATTAAACTTATTGTTTAGTTAAAGTTGTCGTTAGAGATCAGTTTCTTAATGAAAGATTTTTTTATCAAACAGAAAAAATTAATTTAATTTCCGGCTAATAGTATAAAAAGCATAAAGAAGAAGGTATCTGCACTGGTAAAGGTGTGTTTACCAGATTGAGAAAAATGGAATAGGCCCATGAGTTAGTAAAATAAGAGAATGCCAGAAAAAACTTGTAATTTACATTATATGCAAAAATTAATTACAAAATTTACAAATCCTTAACAACAGACATCCAACTTATTCCTCCATTTTCAGGTTTAGAAACAAATTAGCTTAACCCAATCAGTCAACAGGACTTGAGGATTTAACGCCTGCTTTTTTAAGACAGAAATTAATAAATTTATCTATACGAATTATTTTTAAGAACTTGAATAAGTATTAACGTCTCATTTCGAATATCTAGTGTATCGGTAAAAATATTTTTGATTTGTTGTATTTGACTAATGATTATGTTACTAATTACTTTTCTGGAAATGTTTGAAGTCCAATTAATTAATTTATTAGTTGCAAATTTGAAGTTTCCTGTTTTGTGATCGAATTTAATCTGTGCGTAGTTAACTCTTTGAAGATTAGAAATTCGATAACGTTTTGTGAAGAATTAGTTTTGTTAAGAATAAGGCTTTTTGAATAAGTTTGGGAATTTTTTATTTTTTTAAAATTATTAAAAGTGATGAGATCATCCATGTATCTGAAAGTATGCGCATAATAAATTAAATCTTTTTGTAGTAGTGTGTATTTTGCTGTGTTTTTTGCAATTTAAATGCTTGAATAAACAACAAGCTATTACAAATACTAGTGGACATGTGAGGTCCCATTGGTATACCTGTTACTTGTTTCAAAAGTTGATTGTCAAATTAAAAGTAATTATTAAAAACGGTGCAGTGAAGAAAGTTCTTCCATTTATTAAAGTCTAGAATAGTGAAAATTGTAGGAAAGGGTTCTGGAAGTTCAAGAAGGCTAGTAAATATTTTTTTTTTTTTAATGGAAGAGAAGTATATAAGTTTTCAAAGTCACAGTAGTTAATATTTTGTATGCTGATAGTCCGTAAGGTGTTAATTACAGGAATGCTATTATTGACAATTCAGCAAAAATGATGTTCTGTGTTACAAGTAGTGAAGATTAACTTACAAATATTTTTAAGTTGTTGTGCAAATGTATAGTCTATATTTTTCTTGTAATTATTAGTGCAATTTGCTACGAATCTGAATTTACACTCATGTCCATAAATTAAGGATAATGCAAGAACAGGCAAAGAAAGAGTTAGAAGCAAAACAAATTTGACTTATTTGTAAAGCTTATTTATTAAACAAAAGGTAAAGAACAAAAAAAGATGCTATATGTTTGATATTATTAAAAAAATTAGCGATTTTTTCTCCCTGGAGCAAATTACAAAAAAAAACTACTTAAAAAAAAACAATATTACATGGTTGGTATGATTGTTAATACATTGTATGTCTCCCAGACGATGCAATACAGTCCGTACAACGCTTAGGCATGCTGAGTATCAAATTATCGATCTGATCTTGGGAGATATTACACCACTCAAAAAGCAATGCTCTCCGAAGTTCCGGTAGACATGTAGGAGGAGGTTGACGGGCTGGAAATCGTCGGCCAAGCATGTCCCATACGTGCTCTACTGGATTCAAGTCCGGTGAGAATGCTGGCTAGTCCATACGGGTGATAGCCTCCGATTGAAGGCATTCGCTTACGATGTGTGCACGGTGAGGACGGGCATTGTCATCCATAAACACAAATTGTGCGCCCATGGCTCCCCGAAACAAACGTACATGCTGTTCCAGAATGACGTCCCGATAGATTTGGCTTGTCATAGTTCCAATTTGAACATGCAGGTCAGTTCTGGAACCCAGAATAATTCCACCCCAAACGAGCACTCCTGCACCACCGTAACGGTGTCGTTCAATGATGTTTTCTTGGTGGTAACGGGTACCTGGAGCTCTCCATATGAAAGTCCGGCGAGAATCAGACTGCAAGCTAAACCTGGACTCGTCAGAAAACATCACACAAGCCCACTGTTGCGGTATCCACAATGCATGCTCTCTACTCCAGGCTAACTGCAGGGGACAGTGAGTTGCAGTAAGTGGAACGCATCTGACAGGTCTACGAGCATATAGACCAATCTGCCCTAAGCGTCTGTACACGGTCTGCCTTGAAGTTGTCGTACCAGTGGCTGAAGAGAGCTGACGAGACAGGTCTGAGGCTGTGCTCCGCCTGTTTCTTTTGGCAGTAACTGCCAAATATCGGTGCTTATTCGGCGTTGTAACTCTGGGGCGACCTGTGCTGTAATGTCTACTCACATTACCATCATCTTGGAATCGTTGCCAAAGCCTGGAGATGACACTCTGGGCAATTCCAAGTTCGTCTGATACTTCCAGTTGGGTACGCCCACATTCCAGACGGCCGATAATTCTACCACGTAAAAAATCATCTAAATGCGTCCTTTGTGTTATAACTATTCGGTTATTGCACTGAAATGCTTATAAAGAAAGCGCCTGCGAACAATTTTACTTCTTTGCCTGTATTCCTTATATATCACTCTCTTACACTCTCGTCATTGTGACGTACCATCGGTGTCATCTGGTTACTTCCTGAAATTTGCATATGATTCTTGAAGATGTGTGTCGTGATTTTACAGGTGATATATTTATTTTAGAGTTCGATTTCCGCGTGACTCCGAATTATCCTTAATTCATGGACATGAGTGTAATTGGTAATTTATGAAATTTAGGAAGAGCATAAAGGTTAGCGTATCTTTTATATTTAGGTATTATAGAAATGTTGAGTTTTTTATGAAATGCATTAATTTTATTTATAATTGAGGTCTCAGTTGTGTTACTTAATTGGTAAGTATGCGCGTTGTAAAATTCTGTGTGAAGGCTTTGTTCCTAATAAAATTTTCAAATGATTCTAAAATTATTATTTGCTTTATCTATTTTAGTGATTGTTAAAATTTTTAATACTTGACAAATGTTTAGGCCAACTTAAAGATTAGGTAAACTAAGTGGAATTCTAGGTTTGACTATAAATTCGTTGATGCTATTTGCTATATTTTTGTAGCAAAAACTTTTATTGACGTATCTGAGGGGTCTGTATTTTGTTTCATATTTCATTAGTGTTTTAAGTTGTAAGTTTTCAGTGATATCTAAGATTCCTGTTATTATGTGTTGGTAGTGAGAATTAACATAGAGAAAGAATTGTGGTAATTTGCATTATAATTCTTCCAATTCATTTAGTTCATGGTGATGAGTAAGTAAACTGCTTAAAGCTTTTTGATATTTAAGTGCTATACCTGGTTTGGTATCATTTGCCAGGAAAAAAATTTGACATTTGTGTGAGAATGGGAGAGAAGTTTCATTGGTCAAACTGTGGTTGCAGAAAATTAATTTTTAATGTAAATTTTGCGGTGAGTGTTGGTGTTATAGAATCTGAATTTACAGTAGTCTATAACTGGGTCTTTAGTAATTTGTAAATCTGTGTATTCTCAAATAAAGTAATTTTCAAGTAGTAGAAGGAATTCGCACACACGTATAATATATATGTATATACTATATATATATATATATATATATATGTTATACTATATATATATATATATATGTTATACTATATATATATATATATGTACCGAACCCTTAGCCGGCTTAAAAGTTCTTAACGGGCCTTTATTTTCGCAGTCGTTGATCGTACTCATAAACTTCTAGTTACAGAAATATTTTAAATGAGAAAAATATTTGTGTTTCCGCAATGTCAGATTTGAGTAAAAATTTAATTTTCGACAAATAACGAAACCTAATTTTTAATGCGGTCTGCCTGTTCCTGTGTTTATATTTGAGAAAGTTTTATCCTCATTATGAAAAAATAAAATTAGTAGAAATTTTACTCGTGTACGACAAAACTTAACTGCGATTTTTAGTTTCAAAATTTTCAATTTTTGATGTCGTTTTAAACTTGCCTTGAGGAATCGGATAATTAAGTTAGAATTCAGGAAGTAAGTTTAATTAAGTACAACAAAAAATATGTATAATTTGATAGGCCGTACAAGGAAGTCATGTGGTGTCGACATCAGATTTTTTAAAATGTAACTCTCACATTAATGTGTTCTAAAATATTGACAAGATTGCACGTGAAGAAAAAGAAATAGAGGTAAAAAGAGTTTCTATTATAGAGTCTCATATTTTGCAGGGATATATCGAATGAACAAATTCTGGAACCAAAATGGTTTTGATGACTTGTGTAATACAATAAAAATGCAAAAATCACAATGGTGGGATGAGAATAGCGTTTGTTTAAATAGTGACACGAAAACGGATTAAGTTGTATGGACGATTGAGGAATTCTGGGACTTCGAAAAGTAGAACGGAATAAGTGGAGTAGAATTTTATCCAAGACTATAATCATGGCACTGTCGATGTCATAGCAGCTAAAATATATTAATTTTATGATTTTGTGTAAGTGAAAGAACTGAGTTCTTATCTAGATTCCAATAAAGTGAGGAAACAATTTTGATTTCTTTGATTGTTACACTCTCAATCCACCCATTGTAGATTGAGATTTGTGGATCTTTGTGGATGGAATTTGTGGATTATCCATTGTGGATCCATTGTCCACTTTTATGTTGTGGCGATGGTTTTAAACTGCCTCTTTCTAGAAATCTTGCTGCTTTGATACGTTTAATAGCAAAGCAAGTAGGAGGCCGTTTGCCTAAGAAGAGGGCTGCCTTCATGATACTAGTCTAAAGATATTAACCTCTTTTTACGCTATACATGAAGAAAATTTTAGAAAAATATTATAGTCTGTTTCTTTAAAATAGACTTTTGAAGGCCGTTACCATCCTTCCTATTTGCAATCGTAACTCGTGTCATCACCGCACAGCATTTATTTTCTCGACATCATCTGAGACTGTAATTCTTGTCAATCTCCATTTGCGTGCCTTTTATGAAGCAAAACACGCTGAACGGAAATGGAGTGGGAAAAAAAAAACTTAGGGGACATGAATCGTCTGCTGCAGATGTCATTCCGATGGTTACCAGGCAAGGCCTTGGCGGCAAACAGCGGAAAATGACCCTAATTTCCTATTTTAAAGTAGTAAACGATCTGGTACTTACGTTATACACGAGAAAAACTTTCTAAGAGAAACTAGTCTCGTATTGTATTTATGTTGTGGAAAAATTTTAAGGGATGTGTGTATCGTATTTAAGTTATACTTGAGAGGAAAACTCTTTCAAAGATATCGATTTATATTTGGAATATACAGAATAAAAGTTTTCGTAGCGATACCTATCTCTATTAAAATTAATACGAGGAAACCCTTTTAAGGAATATTTGTTCCGTATTTACTTTACACACGGGAAAAATTTTCTAAAGATTTACTAACTACTGTTTAGTTATGTAATACAGAAGGACAATTTTCTGAGGGCTGCTAACCTGATTTACGTTATACATGAGAAAAATTACGAAGGCTTATTAGTTTCTAGTTACATTATGCAAAAGAATTCCAAAGATTACTAATCTCTACATTCTAAGAGATACTAATCTGGCATTACGTCATACATGAGAAAGATGTTGAAGCATTGTTAATTTTAGTAACATAACACAAAAGAAGAGCTTTCTAAAAATTATTAATCTCTAGTTAGGTAACAGAAAAGCAAAACTTGCTAAGAGTATTAATGCGGATAATCTCATTTTATACGTGATTATTCGCATTCATACCCTTGCTAAGGGTTTATCTTAGTGTGTTAATCTCACTTTATATGTGAGAAAAATTTTGAAGGATTATTAGTATCTAGTTACATAATACAAAAGAGTGCCTCCTAGACTGTATAATGGTTAGGGGAGCCTACTCCGATACCTAAAGGGCCCGGGTTCGAATCCCGGAGAAGACTTGGGTGTAAGTTGTCTATCCCTTCATAGGAGGTAACGCTGGCCGCCTATTATGTGCCTCCATAATAAAATGACCACCGCGTCCGGCCTTTGTAGCTGCGAAAGCCTAAGAATGGCTAGTGCCCTACGGAAAAAAAAAAGAACTTTCAGGGTGACATTGGTCTCATATTTCAGTTATACACGAGGAAGACCACGAAAATCTTATGAATCGGATTACGTTGAATTATTTGGATGTGGCAAAGCACACGAGGACTATGTGCTTAAAGGTAAGGGTGCCATGACTTTTTAAGTGAAACTGGCTCGTATTCACGTTACACAAACGGAAAACCACCTTTTGGCAGGTAACCCATTCGCCTGGATTCGAACGTGTGTCAAACTATTAGTATTCATCTGTCTTAACCACTCTGTCTGTTGAGGGGCTATTCATTTATCGGACGCGTTTTCTAGTGGACCATCCTATAAAATGAATAGCAAACACAAAATTAATGCAAATATTACACTAATTTATAATTTTTAATTAGATATTTAATATATCTTATGACCCAAAAATTCCTCTTCCGCTTTTTTTTTAATTAAAAAGAAAATGAAATGACATAAATGTATTATTGTTAGTTTTTTAATTTTTCGTTTCTGTTCAATTAGCTTAAGCAGTCTCTTAGGCTTTCTTTCCTCTTGGGGGTCTTCAACAGCGGCTGGTTTGATGCTCTTTCATTAATTAATCTAATTGCATTATGTTTCGAAACACAACAAAAAGCATCAGATTCCTAATGAAATATGATACTTCTCTCTTACTGTCTGATATCGTAGAGCTCCCTCTCTTCAGTTAACATCGTCTACTTCTTACGACTTCTGGGTTCGTAATCTAAAACTTAATATGAGAATGTTCCCTCAAATGTGTATGTAGGATAGTTTATCTTTTACTTTTTTTTTGTCTCTCCTCTCCTTTACTTTCATTTTCGTTATTTTCATTAACTGGCTGGAGCAGAATCAATAATCTATTTCTGTGAGTGCAAAGACAATCGTACGTCAATTGCTTGGAGCCCCACTCAAAAGAGATGGGAGCAGCGGCGACATAACCGATTACGATTGCGATTCACGCCCAGCAACGGCTGCGGTTAATTTCTCTACCGGTCAGGTTCTTAATGGAACGCAATATTTCTGGAGACGCCACTTCGTTCTGTTCTCTTTTTGTCTTTCCTTTTTAAAGTGGTATGCGTGTTTCCAAATTAGTGAACAATTCAGCTTTTGCGGTGATGAAAACGAAGAGGTTCTGCTTTTCTCTCCAGAAAGCTTTATTAAGCAGTATTATTAAATTAATTAATATCTTATTAAATTTTACTGCACTTGTTGAAGCATAGGAATTTATAAGGTAATTTAAAGAAATCCAAAAGCTTATTTATTAAAGAGAACAAGAAAAAACAATTTGATTACAATAAAAAAAATCAAAATGATACTTTCATATAAAAACAATAATTTTTTTATCTTTTTCTTTAAATGCCGCTTGCGCGACTAACCACCAAAAATAAATATTATAGGTATTATAAAAGAGAACGATATAATAATTTTAATGAATCCACATAGTGTAATTTCACGAGTCCAGCTAGTAATTAAGAATAACAGAGATGAAGAACTGCGTTTATTGCTTTTCAATTGCTTAGTTTGATTATCAGTAACAAACAGATTAAATATAAAAGGAAAATTAAATGCCTTAATCTTTGCCGAATGATAACACACTGCAGCGTGAAAAATTAAACAAATTTTTTTCTTCACACAGTTGCAAAACATTTCTTTCATAGCGCTAAGATAGTTTATTAAATTTGAAAAACAAATATCTTAGCTTTGTCGAGTGGCAACACATTTCTTTTAAATTACCTAGTTTTCAGATTAGAAGATAAACAAATATCTTAAACATTTTGCGGAGTGGCAACACGTGGCTGTTAAATCTTGAAGTTTATTAATTAAATATTCGTTAAATTCGCACGCAATATGAAATAAATAAAAACCACAACCTTAACGCATATGTTCGTGTAGAGAGAGGGCTATGTGTTCAAAATTTACTGGCTCTGGTTACCGCCATTTCCCCACAGTACGAGGAACATACATACATACAAATTCTTCATTATTTAATAACAGAGATAGAATAGCAAGCGCAAAACAGTTTTTCACAAAACCATATATGCTCCCATGTTGCTTTAAATATGTTAAATGTTAAATTCATGTGTGGTTTTTATTATTTCTTGTACGAAGTAAAGGAAGTATTGTAATCACGAAAAATTCTGGGTTTCATATTTTAACGAAAGTATCCATTTTGGCTGCTATCGAATGCAATTTAACGATGTTTTTGCATGACATCTGTACGTAAGGACAGAATAAAAGACTCTGGTTTTCCAAACAATTATAAAACTAATTTAAAATGGATTCAGAAGAGATGTTTTCGTAGCATCTGTATGTACGTAAGTATGTATGTATGTATCTCACATAACTCAAAAACGAGTAGCCCCCGAACGTATATATAAGAACATTACCCCTTTTACTTCCTTGTACCAAGTAAAGGAAATATTGTAATCACGTAAAATTTTGAGTGTCATATTTCAACGAAAATATCTATTTTGACTGCTTTTGAATTCATCTGAACGATGTTTTTGCGTGATATCTGTATGTTTGGGCAGAAACGTTGAAATCTTGTACATAGGACTGCTATAAAATGTTGTACAACTCTCTTTTTGGCTGAAATCGGCCGCACCAAAAATATACAAATATATATATATATGTAGAAATTAGTAAAGAACAAGAGAGACCTATGTGGCTTTCCGAAACTCCTACATGAAGAAAAATAAACAAGTAGAAAGTTAACGCCTAGTGCTGCTAAATTTTAGTATCGAATTTGGGAAATAAAAATTAAAATAGAAGTTTCTAAGTATCTGTAAGAACCATAATCCCTAACCTATTTCTTATTTTCATCAACGTTGCAAGAAAATATTTTAAAACGTTGGAATAGAAAAGTTAAAGACATAAAAAATACTAGAGTACGAAGTTCATTTGTTAATCTCTTTCATTCAAAGCTTCAAACAGAACTTGTCAAGGGAAAAGTGTTTTGAAGCCTTAAATTAAGTCAATTAACTGGACAATAAAAATAAGCTTCGTTCCGACAGATCCAATGAGACTTTAAACGTTTGATCACCTCAAATTTTTTAGCTTTTAAAATGTTTTAAAAAACCATTACCATGACTTAAAGTTTCTCATTGAATTTGTCTCTTTTCCCTACTTGTTTTTGTTGTTCAAATACAAAAATAGAACAGAGATAAGTAAACTCTGACTAAACTGAAACAATGATTACAAGTAAAAAGTGAAGTAGGAAAAACATACTTGCTAACGCTAAATAAATTTGTCAAACATGGAATTTTTTTTAAAAAATTCAAGGAATTATGAACACTAATTACAACTATATATCTCAAATTTTTTTCTTATTAGAAAAGTTTGATTGTTTTGTACAGTGGTAAAAAAAGGGCCTAGTTCGAATGTGTAAATAAATACATTTTGTGATAAATCCGTAAAAGAAAAGTTAGAGAATTGTATAAAAATCGAGAGGAGACTGAAGAAAAATTATATATATATACTCTCTATGTTACCCGGCTCTATGAGCTCAGGTTTTTATCCTTATATGTTGGTAAATTGTGCATTTTATGCTTTAAAAGTGATTGAATTATAATATTTTATGAACCGGTTAAGGTTTTTATGCCTTTAGTTAATTTGCATGCAACAGTTGTAGAACTGTCAGCAACTTAAAAATTGTTTATGTGCTACTAAGCCTAACGAAGTCACCATTTGTTTACATCTGGAATTTTTTAGTAGAATAGTGAATTAAATAAGTCTGTGCACCAACTTCAGTGTCTTTTTCCTGAGTAGGTCCGAAAGTAAACTTTAAGCTTTGTGCAACGAAAAATCTGTCTTTCTGTCCGTTAGCTGAGTTGTTGTTTTCACGTAGAAACCCAATTGTACAAAAGGTTTTTTTTTTTAATAATTCTGTGTTTGGTGTTTTATGTTTTTCTATATTTTAGAATTTTGAATGAAGATGTTTTGAGTTTTATGTATTTTTGCCTTGCTGCGAAGTGAGAACTGAAATTGATTGAATGAGAAATATATCTGTAATGAAATTCGAGGGAATAAGTTAATAATATTAAATGAACTGCAGCAATAATGTGTATTTTTTAATAGGCCATACAAGGAAGTCATGTGGTGTCCACAGCAGATTTTTTTAAGGAGATGAAGTTACATTTGTTATCTAATTTCCTTCCTAGAAATAATACGTAAATAAATAAAAACGAAATTCATAAGCAGTATATTAATTGCGTGGCATGTCTATTAGTACCTAAAGCACAATTAGCGTGTTTTGTTTTTAAATAATGACAGCGCGTAAGAACTTTAAAAACACATTTTTGTGCTCTGAATTGTCTCAGTGCTTCATTAGTTAATGATAAATCAAGATAACTAATTTAGTTTTTAGACTATATAATATGGAGGTCGTAATTAGGGTAATGCAAAAATGAAGGAAAAAAAGGAAAATTCTGAACTATCGAATAGCGTAAATACAGCTCTTACGTTATTTGAGGGGATATATATGAAATAATAAAAAAAAAGAAGTCTGAAGTAAATGACGAGCAGGAATTTTAACGTCGTAGAAGTGTTGATCTATAACGAATAGGAAATTGGAGGCGAAGGCAGATTAAATCTTCATTTTTTATTTCCGCTTGTTGTGGCCACAATCAACTTGGCACATGAAATGTGCCTATTCCAAAATAGCTCACATTTTAGATCAATTTTAGTAAGAAAGAAGAAAGCAGCAGACAGCAGTCCAACTAGACAGAAGCGTAAAGAGCAAGTGCGTTACGTTCAGGGTGAAATCGCAATTCAGACTGAGTTAGTTTTGGTTTACAATGCATTTTGATTGGATAGTTAATACTTCTGTAAAATTATTATTGGTTACTTGACTTTTAGTTCCATTTACATCATCAGAATTATGTAAGTGCCATATGGCATGGATCAATCTAGAAATGCCGCAGTGCGTAGAGAGGTTATTATTTTTAGAATTGAGAAGGGCAATTTACGTTGTTAATTTAATCTTAGACATATTCTTTATTTTTCTTACATATTTATATCAGAATGTGTTTATATGTATATATATATATATAGTGATATAGTCAATCATCCGGTTTCAAACATAAAATTTAGTTTACGCTTTAAACAAGTACAATATTAAATTAATTTTATGCGCGCTTGGTTCACATTTATATAATTTGTAAAATGCTTTCGTCTTCTTTGTTTTCATTTTGCTATCCAGTTCTCAAGCACGAGTTATTCTAAGCCAGGCATTTTGAAAGTTGCTGCTGAATATTTTTATATTACTCATAATGCATACTTTAGCACAGCAGCTGTAATCTGAATTAAATATTGCAATACTAGTACTTATAGATCACCAAAATATTAAAGAAAGCAATCAATGAAACATATGGGGAAAATAACAGTTATTTGTGTTGAAAACTGAGTGCCCATGCACTCGTGGGTTACGATAGCTGGTTTGGAAGTTTTCAATTTTCATTTAAGCCTGAATAATTTATTACTTTTGGTTATAAAAATCATTTTAATATATAAATTTTATTAACATATACCAATTTTATGATAATTTAAAAAAAGTAACAAAAAGAAACACAAATGATGAAGTGACAGAAAATACACAAAGTCGCACAAGCATATATATTTCAGGAGCACAAGTTTGTCAAAAGTAGCAAATTTGCGAAAAATTGTACGAATTCGCAACTCTCAATTTCTCATAATTTCAGAGATCAGTTATTCACGTTACTCTGATTCTCGTAACATATCATTCGTTACTTTATTTAGTTCTTTTCAACATTTACTTCTTCAGCGTATTCTGTCTGTTACGATTTATATATTTTTGATAGTGCTATTAACATTTAGGATACTTAAAAAAGACATTTCTAATGCTATATATATATATGTGCGTGTGTGTAAAATATAAGAAAATACGATAGCTGGTTTAAAAAATAACTGGCGATCTCCTAATTAACATTCTAAATTTGGTGATCTTCCCCTAAATTCATCTGTTCTCCCGAATTCGAGATTTTTCTACGTTACGTAACACTACTTGAAAAGTGCAAACCAAAACTAATACTAACCAATCATAGGTTGTCTTTAGACTCGCACGTACTCCGGTATAAATACTCTGGCGAGCTAATTACTACACCTTTCTTCTGTTAGCTTCTACCTTGCTAATAGCCCCTCGTTTTGCATCCCCGTCTAAAAGATGTCGCCCCCGTTAATCTGTGTATATGAGAAATTATCGTAATTGTTTATGATTAAAAAGTATATTGTCTACGAAGAATGAATCTAATGTGCCTAGAAATAATTATGATAATTAGCTGAACTTGGATTGTGTTAACATCTTCTTACTCGACTACTGAAAGCTGAAAAAGTACCGGTGTTAACTGCGCCTCAAAATATTCATCATCAGTCTCGACGTCGACTGCAAGCTGATTTCCTCTTCTATGCTTTCCCGAAATTATTACATAGATATACTTCTATAATAAAGTGTAGTTATTTTAAAATTAATTCAATTTGCTGTGTCATTTAAAAATTTTTAAATAGCTAATTAATATAGGTCATATAATTTTTTTGTCCAATATATCGACTGAAACGTTAAAGAATTGAAGTGCATTCGAATTAAAGTGATAGACAGGTATTTTCCAACATTCATTATCCGACATTATAGTTTTATTCTATATTAATATGTCTTCGTTTTAAATTTAAATAGAAAATTCGTCATTTTTATTTACATGCTCTAATTTTATACAAGATAAGCATTTAATAAAACCGGAAAAAAATCGCTAATATTCAGAGAGTTCAATTAACACATAAAATAATCATTCATTTTTTTAACAAATGAAAATAAATAATCGAGTATTTCAGTGTGAAAAATAAAAGAAATCCAAATTCTGAAAAGGATTTCGAAAAGTTTTGATTGAGAAAAGTAGTTTTCGTTAACGATTATAAAAAGTTAATATAGGTTTTAATAATTCAAAAAGTAATTAATATTTTTTTTTTCTTTTAAGAAGCTGCAGATTTCAGTTTCGTAAAAATTTATGTTTGCTGAAAGAAATTTTCAAATATGAATGTAATTAAGACAAAATAAGAAAAGTAATGTAAGATAAAATAATATTTTTCTTCCGTTTTTAATTCCCAAAGAGTAAAACAAAAAAATTTATTTTGCTTTATCCCTATATAAAGAACTTATTAATATCCCTTTACTGCTCAGTTCTAAGTTCTTAAAAAATACTACAAACTGCAAAAATTTCGTGGATATTTCTGAATTTTCAATAAATAAACATAAATGCATATACAAAATATGCTTCCGTAATCAAAACATATATATATGTAAGAAAAATAAAGAATATGTCTAAGATTAAATTAACAACGTAAATTTCCCTTCTCAATTCTAAAAATAATAACCTCTCTACGCACCAAAGAATATGTACTGAATATGTATAGAGGTTCTTTGTACGCACTGCGTCATTTCTAGATTGATCCATGCCATATGGCACTTACATAATTCTGATGATGTAAATGGAACTAAAAGTCAAGTAACCAATAATAATTTTACAGAAGTATTAACTATCCAATCAAAATGCATTGTAAACCAAAACTAACTCAGTCTGAATTGGGATTTCACCCTGAACGTAACGCACTTGCTCTTTACGCTTCTGTCTAGTTGGACTGCTGTCTGCTGCTTTCTTCTTTCTTACTAAAATTGATCTAAAATGTGAGCTATTTTGGAATAGGCACATTTCATGTGCCAAGTTGATTGTGGCCACAACAAGCGGAAATAAAAAATGAAGATTTAATCTGCCTTCGCCTCCAATTTCCTATTCGTTAT
>KK113587.1:1137463-1170273 GCA_000611955.2 Stegodyphus mimosarum | reverse complement strand
TATTATTATTACATATATATATATATATATATATATATCAGAGTGTGTTCACTGTGTTTGTTCTATAATACAATTAATACAATTTTATACCGCCCAGTCAGGATAGTGGTTAGCAAACGTTGACTGCCGTACCGAAGCGCACGGGTTCGAATCCCGGCGAAGGCATGGAATGTAAATGCATAGTGTTTGTGCGGCATGGTAATTATGGTGTCTAAATATAAATGTATAGTTGTCTAAATATGCGGGGAGCCGAAAGTCTTCTCGAGAGTTCTATGGTGGGGGAAGAGAGGTTGGAGACCCTCAGACCCGTATTCCTGGGGGTTGCTCTACTTCAAAACCGGGAGCGGAACTGAGCAGAGTCGTACTGTCACCAGCATGGTGCTCAAGGCTGTTGCCAACGACTGGCGCAATCTTGCACTTACTGATGTTACTGTCAGACAAGTGAGAAATAACAGCAGCATATATTTTTTTTCAAACGCTACTTGATTCATTTTAAAATAAAAGAGTTTTAAATTAATTGATATATGTAGTTAAAACAAAAATAATATCAATTTGGTAATTAGATTTTTGTCAACATTCGTATGCAAAAGACTAAGAAAGAAATTAAAATCGTAACCTACGGAGATTGAATTTGTAATGACGTCAAACTTTCCGTGAGCTTACGAAACTATGACGTCACAAAATCACGTCATCTCTGACATCACGAGCTATTTTTTGCGGCTTTTCAGTTCTTCTTTTGATACTTCAGCTTAAAAATATCTTGCAACACTAGTGCCTATATGAAAATAACAAAAGATCTTTATGAATGTGAAACCATCCTAGGAGAAATCTAATTCGTTAATTGAAAACTCCCCCCCCCGAACTCAAGTACATGAACGTTAGTCTCATGTTGTCATCCGAAAATTGCATGTGGTCAGACAAATACAAGTCTCATGCTCAAATCAGTGCTTTCCTCTTTACTTCCTTGTACAAAATAAAGAAAATATTGTAATCGCGAAAAGTGTTGGGTATCATATTTCAATCGAAATATCCATTTTGACATTTCCTGAATCCATTTGGGCGAGTTTTTTGCTTGATGTCTGTACCTATGGAGAGAATAAAGAACCTGTGTTTTCCAAAACTGATTGTAAAGTGGATTTAAATGGATTGAAAAGGAAATTTTTCGTGACGTCTGTACGCACGTACGTCTGTATGTACCTCGCATAACTCAAAAACAATTAAACGTAGAACGTCGAAATTTTGTATATGGGACTGCTATAATACCTAATTTTGCATTTCCCTTTTTTATTGCAATCGGCAGAGCCAAACATATATATATTATATTATATGTATTATACTTATCACCTTTTCACAACCGTTGGTCATAGTCATATACAAATCATATGAATGTTTACAGATGTGTTATAGTCATGTTTGGGCAATGTCAAATTTAAAAAAAAAATTTGGACAAATAAGGAATTCTAATTTTCAATGCGGTCACTTATACTTATATTTGAAAAAATTACATACTCGTTAAAAAAATTAATTAAAAGACGTTTGACTCCCGTACGACAAAAATTGGCCGCGATATTTAATTTTAAAATGTGTAGTTTTTGATGTAACTAATATATATTAAACCGTACTGCTAGGGAATACTGTAAGTAGGGTCTATAGTCTTGAACTATGAACCTCTTAGTGAGAGAAAAAAAGACACGACATTTATGTCTTATGTAAAATTTACTCACGTTATGCAGATTCTCATTGATTACTATTTATTACTTTAACATTTAATATACATATATTTTTATATCGAAAATTTATTAAAGCAACGTAACGTACTGTTATTATTAGAAAGGTTATGAATGATCATGTGATTTTGATAAATAAATTTTGATAGAGAAAATCTTGGGGGTTGGATAAACAGAAGTAAAAGTCACTTTTTCCCTACCACTAAATCATTCGAGTGCGCCTTCGGCTTCAAATGCACAGAGGCTTGTTAACGTAACTCAGCGTATTAAAAAAGATGGAAAGCTAAGCTATGGGCTTTTTCAACAGAAAAAGTGCAAAGGCGTTTGTCTTCCTTCTGATTCCTGGACATGGTTTACGAATTTTTGCAAGCTTTTCGTAACTTTAATGATTATTATTTATCATGTTTCCTCGCAAATTTCATGTTTCAATTATTCATAATTTCTTTTCCGAATTATTTGACCAGACCATTTTTTATGAAACGGTTTACAGAAAGCTAACCGAACTCCAATATGAATTTCTTTCAAATTTTATTTTCATTTTACTCTGCTGACCCTTTTTTGTTTTTAAGGAATTTATGACTAATTTGTATTAAAATTGCTTTATTCAACAATCACGACTTCGCTTGCTAATGTCTTTTGCTTATATTCTCGCATTGGAATCGCGAGAAACACCATTTTGAATTGGCCAATTCTAGAATTTTCAAGATTTCCTGATTTGAAAAAGACATTCTAAGAATTGGAGCAGGCTAAATAAACACAGTTATGCTATCATTAAGCTGTTTAATTAACAGAGCGATAGAGCGGTGCCGCCAGGTTAATTAAAATCGTATTAGAAAATCTTCGAAATTAAAATTACGTTAAGAAAATCCCGTAGTTATACCCCGTAGTGTACGAAAATGTCAGCCGGAATAAGCGTTGCATCTTCGTTTCGACTAGTTAAACTATTTCATTAGTTTAGTATTTTTCATTTCTGATCCAGATTAAAATTTTCAAACTATACAGTGCTAATTGTATTTTGTTTCTTTTAGCCTTGAAAAGAAGTTAAAAAGTTACACTTCGTTTTACTAGTATATATAAGTCTTAGCTGTTGTTCTTATTTAATTAGAATCTTTTAGATAAATAACTCTTTGGATCTTCTGCATCAATTATAATGTTACTTTTCTGTTTCTTGAACTTAATAATTGACTAGAAATAACTGACGCTTCCCAATTTTCCATCATCCCGGTATACTAGACCTTTTATCATCACACGGACTGACAAGTGTTACTATTTTTCGAGACGTAAGATTTAACTTCTTTGCACCTTGTTCAATAGTCTGTTATTAGAAAACTGTCATTTGGTGTGATATAAGATTTGAAACCTACTTCCTTAACAAAATGACAGATTAAAATGTATGTTTACATTTTTTAATAATTTATCAAATTGATATTTTAAAAGTTTCAGTATTATTGTAAACAATAAAAATACACTTTTAATGCTTCTTGTTCCCATTTTTGGCGTTAGGGATATCATTTTTAAGTTTTTCTAAAGGAAATACGTGCGCTACATTCGTGTTGCAAAAATTGTATTTAAAGTTAATTTAAAGTAACTGAACACTTAACTGTATACAAATTTTATTCTATCATCTTGTTTGCTTGAGAAACAGAGCTGTCTTTTATTCTATGAATAATAATTATTTAATCTATGAATAAGCAAAAATTGATAATTCAATTTGTATTGCATAACTGGTTGGTATAGCCAAGCTCTGTAATCATTGATCAAAGGACAGGAGGAATATACTAACTTGGAATACCAAACTAGATATATTATTGTAGGACTTCTTGATTAGAGCAAAGCATGCGGGAGGTATCTGCCTAGTTCCAATTTTGATCGAAAATTAATGTAAAGAACACATCTAGAAACACAGTGATTGCTCAGAATAGGAACACAAAGTAATTTCAAATATACGGACTAATAGAACTATAGGCCATTAGGATAACTGGACTGTTTTTAATTTTATAACCTGCTTGCGTATTTACACTAGTACAAGCGAAGGAATATTTTTTTCTTGTATCGTATTTTACTTCACCGCAGATAACATTGTTAAACAAATTTTAATTATTTTATTCCCATAAATAATAACATGAAATAAACGCTTTCCTTCAAAATTAAACTCTCTTATTTACGTAATTGGATTCTTGTTTACGTCAGTCTAAACTAGAGATGTAATCCAATTAAATATGCAAGAATGGATCAAGTTTTAATTTTTTGAATTTTTAAACTGTTCTGTTATCGTAATAAATTTTTTAAGGCAGCAAGTAGGTTTTGCAAACTGAACCCCGTTTAATTTTTAATTACCTAATATCTGCATTAAGAATGTATAAATATAAGAGGTAATTACGAGCGCATTGAATATACGAATCACTTTTCTAAATGAAAAAATTCAGCACAAAAATTAGCTCAAATACGCAAGGAGTTTATTGCTGCAATTTTGTTGGAATTTGTCTAATTTTATCAAAGCGTTGTTGTTACTGTTAACACTTGCCAGTAGTAGTTGTTCTATTGCAAGAGAAAATTGGAGTTATTCACCAAAAGAAGAGTTGGGGAGATGGAAGTATTTGAGACCAGTAAAAGCTATATTATTCACGAGGTTACCATGTAGGAAAATTTCGATTTCTAAAAAGTCCAGACGGAGAGGTCAAACTAAGTAGTAATTTCGACCTTCAAAACCTGATTGCTATGATTTTCGCCCCAGAATTGGAATGCCATGGAAGAGTTTTTTTTCCTTTTTTCTGTTTAACTTACCGGGTATGTGTTCGCTAAACCTAGATTTCAAAAATCCGAGGATTTGTTCTATATGTGCAAAACTCCATTCACGAGGAAATTTATAAGTGACAATTATAAGGATTATAATTATATATTATAAATTTATAATTTATAAGTGGCAATTATAAATTTATAATGATTAATTATAATCTAATGAGTAGCAATTATAAGGCATTTGTACGGACATTTATAAGCGGAAATTTTAAAGCCGGCAATTCCATCCTTTAAATTTAAGAACTTCATTTCATGAATTTGTTTAAATAAGATTATAAATCCTTGTTTCTTGAAACATTTAGAAACCGGAATGTTGAGTTTATAGGTAGAAAGTTCGGTCCGAGGTTCAAATCCCACGAACGGGCTGGCTGCATGGGCGTTTTCGTGGGTTTCCCCATGTGTAACGTGTATACGAGCCAGTTTCCCTTAGAAAGTCCTCCACGAAGGCATCCCTCCCCTTAGGCAGATAGCCTTCGTGTGCTTTGCCATAACTGAATAACCTAACCTAACCTTAGAATCATTGTGGAAAAAGTTGTAGAGGGTGTGCGCCGCCCGTGTATAATTAATAAAAAATTTCAGTACTAAAGAGTGTGTGGAGAGAGTGAGTAGGTATGGTCATGTTGAGGTGGGGTAACATACAATTTTGTAAATATTTGTAAATATATTTTGGTTCATAAAATAGTATTAGAAGAAAAATAAGTGTTTATTCAGTACAACATGACATCAACAACCAATCGTTGCGATGAGTCAATAAATTAAGTTTCATATATTACTCTTCCCACCTTTACTCGTATTAAAAAGTATAACCATCATCAGCGTAATATGAAAGGGAAAAAAACTTTCCACATTTTTATTTCTTTTGAGATTCTTCGTTATGTTCAGACTCTTTTGTTGACTATGTTGTTACATTCTGATTCGTCACATAAGAACTGCAAAATACTGAATTTGTAAAAAATATCGTTATTAGCATCTACTCCTCGTTTGAGAATTTCAGTTAACTTGACCGTTTGAAATATTATGCATATAATTCCCAACAATTAATTTTGCTGTTGAAATTATAGATGTTCGATTGCTCGAGCATTTTTACCAAAGTTAGCATTTTCATTGGCTTTAGAGGGCGCTCGACCATAGCTTAGAACCTTCTTTAACTTGGTTTACGTAAGTTGACTTAAAAATGATACCTTGTTTATAACATACAGCTAATTAATTAATTAGTTGCATTTTAATTTAGGTAATGCTCTCTATGTTACCTTATGCTTTCATGTATGTATTAATATTCTAATTATGAAATTTTTACATTTCATGGTTCTGCTTGCGAACTGTTTGGGTTATTAAGATATCTAAAACGAAACTGTGTTCCATATATGTTCTCCATCTGCCATACTGGATTATTTTAACTTCAAGCGAGGAACAGGTCTTCCACTCGTCTTCCTTGGGTTTCGGTATAATTAGGTTATGCCAAAAATGTTAAAAGATTCTTTTAATAACAGTTATAAATTTTAATATAACTTTATGTTCGCTTTGTTTTAATTGCTTTCTGTATAAAGAAGCAAACAATGGGTAATATTTAAAAATGATAAAATGGAAACTGAATTTCAACTTTAAAACATGCTGTTTTGTTCAAATTTATTGCGTTGTATTATTTTGCGGACGGCGGATTACCAAATAGAAAAACTTGACGATAAATTTTATTTGCCTTAAAACAAACGAATTGCTTGTTTACAGCTTTAAATGCAGCAGCATGCTTCCAAGATTTTAAAAATATCATGAAATGCGTGTTTATGTTACTTCCGTCTGCCTAATAAGTAATTTAAAGTTTCTTTACAATCAAAAACAAAACAGCAGTGAAAATATGAAAATTCCATTCTGGTCCTCGGAACTTCCATAAAAATAGATGATGTAAAACAAAATTGCATCATTAAAAATTCTTTTTATCAGACTTTTACCTCTAAATGCTGGAAAACAAAATAAATAAAGGAATTCTGAAGGTGAAAAAACCTTTGAGACTAAGCATCAATAGGAAACGCTTTGGTTTTTCTTTTTTATATATATCGAAAATAATCTATTGGCTTTTTCAAGTTCAGCAAACTCGACCGCAGTGAAGAGCACCTGATACCAATCTTCGATAAAAAGTGGAAAATGTAAGGGAAATGAACTTACTGGAACTTGTTTCACAACTTGTCGGGTCCCACCAACGCTGAAATTCAGCTATGGACGAGGAATTAAACAAAAAATTTGATTTCTCGTCCATAGTTGGTAACCCGTCTTTCAGCTGAGTCTGAAATGCTGCTGTTAGAGCTGAAAGCAAGCTACATCAGCTGTGAAATATTTTTGTTAATTTTGAGTCGTCATGTTGTTTGAGTGTCTGTAGTTAAATGTACCAAGACATAACAGGATTTTTAACATTTAATTAAACTGCTTGAAATGTTCTTAAATAACAAACGGAAAACATTTTCATAGATGGTATTTGAATTCCTTCTGATTTTATCTCTTAAGTACTAAAAATAAAAATAATTTAGCATCTAAATATTACTTTAAAATATGTTGCATACCAATTATGCTTTTAGACAGACCTTCTTGGTACAATTTTGATTGAATGTGATTTAAGAATTTAATCCAATTTTGCTTTGCGTGCTACATTTTGGTATAAGTATTGATTAGACAGTGCTCTTTTCCAGTTGTATTTTATTCTAAGAAAATGGTTTTTTGAGAAATTTCTGAGGAAATGGTTTAAAGTTTTCATTTGTAATACAGCTGGTTCAGTATTTGTAATCTAACCTGCTTACTACATAAATACAGCTTAGACTTAAATTTTTAGGAATAATTTTGATTTCGAAAAATTGTATTAAATACGTTAAGAGTAATTTAGCATCTAAATATTACTTTTGAAGTTCGCTATACATCTAGGTCTGCTTTTAGATAGGTTTTTAAAATATGAATTTTTAATTTGACATTAATAAGGAATTTAATCGAACTCTCTTTAGACGTGGTTTATTTAATATGAATACTGTTTAGAGAAGTACCTTCTTAAAAATTTTCATTTGTACTTTCCGAGAAAATGATTTTAACTCGAGGGAAAATATTTAGAAATGGAATTTGTAACAGAAGTGCTAAATTTTTCGAGTGAATTTTGACCTCGTGAAAACGGACTAAATGCGCATGCTGCATGCTTTAAAATCTCCAATATTACGAAAAAGTAAAATTTTTCGTAATATAACTGCGTAATTGCGTAAAAGATTTCTTTACTTTATTTGAAAAAGAATTTTTGTATTTTAATAAACAGAAGAAAGAGTGGTAGATATACAAAATTAATCAATATTATTTATTTTATATGTTAAAACTTCATTTGGATTGAACGCATTCAGAAGAACAAATTGGATTTAATGATAAATGCTTTAAGTATGATCAAAAGAATTTAGTTTGTACAAAGACACGCGTATAGAAATATTGCACAAAAGTATTCAGAAACACAAACTAGATTTAATGATGAACGCTAATGTAATTAAATCAGATTTGTATGAAGATATGTTTATAGAAATTTTGGGCCAAACATGGCTTCATTCGTATTAAAATTATTACGTTGATTTAAGGCAAAATAACAAACGTTCCGAACTGTGCAGGGCAATCTCGAATTTCAGTGCCGTACCCTGTTTCAGAATGTGTGCCGGAAAATGTCTTGCATTCTGCAAATATTTCTGGAATTTTTTGAAATGAGTGACCGCAATTTAGTTATTGCCGCTACGTATACTCATGAAGGTGTTTCTGTGGGATCAGAATTATATTCAATAACCAAATAATAATGTTTGTGAAAATAAATATTACTGTATTGTGTGAGTGTATTTTTTAGTGTTTTAAGAATTTTGTTGTTGATATATATTTTTTCTATTTTTTCTAATAATTCAAAGAGCTGAGCAACATCCGAGTGTCTAAACCTGTGAAACGGATAGCTCCTACGTTCTGTTTTTGGCTGTTGAACTGGCTGATTGCATGACATTTCGTGAGCTTTCTGGATGCGTAACATAGAAGCTGGCCAGTTTCTTTTACTGTGCTTTCTTTGCCTTGAAGGTAACCCTTCCCGTAGACCTACAATTTGAATGTGGTTTGCCTTATTTTCATCCTTTTTAATCCTTACAGCAGATATTAAACTTTTCCGATTGTTTGCTAAGGTCCATTTATCCTCATCTGAAGAACTAGGGTGGTTCAAATTCATATAAACGCCAATAAATTCAGATCTAAACATAAAGCAAGAGCCAAAGTTCTTGCTTTTAAATTCAATATGGATTTATTTGTAGAAATCATATATGTGCTACTTGTAGTAGCTAAAGCTGAATTCTTTTTTAATCTCAAAGACTTTGCTTATGCATTATCAATGTATATTTTGCTGCCTATCCCCCCACTTAGAAGTCATCTTATCGGCCTTAATTCTCATAATTATCAATGCTTCAACTTGCGGAACATTTACGATAATCGGGCTTGTATTTCTGTTATTCCCATATCTACTCTGTTGGAGCACAGCTTGCTTGTACACGCCCATGCAGCTGGATCAATACTGATAATGCTGGACGGTATTTAGGAGAGAATTTAACGTAATAGAAGCCCCGGATCATCTGATATGGCTCACTGGATAAATAGCTAACCGAGTACTTGATTGGCGAGCTGGTCAGGCGGGCGAATTATAACTAGCAGCGCGATTGGCCAGTGTCTCTAATGTTTCTGAATGTAGTTGGAACAGTTTTGATTGAAAGTGTTTCTCATTCGTTTAACCTAGGTGACGGAGAATGTAAATTGTATGGAGTTTATGGTCGTGATTCTGAATTGGCTGAAGCATTCGCCCTTAATGTACTTTTATGTTAGGCGTTTGAGTTACTAACTATTGTTTATGGTTGTCTGTCTCATAGCTTGATATAAAATAGTAATCGTAGAATTGTTATCTTCAAAATTTAACTGCAGCGTGTTCAGAAGCGTGCAGTTATCAATTCTTATTTTCGCAAGGACCAAATTTAGTGAAAATTCATTCTAAGCTACATAGCATATGCTTATTAGATTTCTAAAAAGTCCATATTAGGCTAAACTAAAGCAATTGTCTAAAACATTAGTCGTAATTCGGATTCGACATCCACTGAATTCAAAACTCGGGGTCTGATTCCAGAAATATATTACAAACCTGTGTTGTTATCTTTTTATAAGTTTTAGAGATGTATTAAAAATATCCATATTTGAGCATATATATTGTATTATAATGTAATGTTATACTGTAAGTAATGTATGCTATTTTTTTTGCTTCTTTGATCATTATTGCTGAGAAATATTAGACAAGAATGGTCAGCTTCGTTTTCCTATATTTTTCTAGCCCCACCCCACTGTTTTTTAAAGCAAAATATGATCTTCTGAACTTTTGTTTCCAGCATCTCGGATTTGTAATTTCTTTTTAATTTTATATTCTAATTTTGTACAACGGCTTTTGTTTTTTCACGAACTTTTATATATTCCCTAATTTTGTTAAACTCTGTTTTGAGTTAACTGTTTCTGAAATTAGTTCTCTTCTGAGTTTTGCACTTTTTCCGAAAGGATTCGTATTTGTCAGTTTCAACTCTTCGACTAAGTAATGCCTTTCTGGATAATTTTCTGGCTAATATTTTATATTTCGCTGCTGTTAGACAATTTATCATGCATCTTAACTTTTACCTGGACTTCTTAATTATATATTGAAATTATTTACATGAAAATTGCATGCAGTTTTTTAAGCTTCTCACGCTGAATTTTCTTTTCATCATCTATTATTTTACTTTCTTATTTAATTTTGCTTAAATGTATTTAAATTTGATTCCTCTTTTTTAACATTAATGCAATTAGACTTAAAATTTTTGTGATTTCGAACCGCATTAGAACACATTTGTTTTGCCTTTGTAACAGTGTTTGCATTTCTCTACTTCTGTTTTATTATAACTTAATTGCAATAAGCTTTCACGTGCTTTTCCAGCCATAAGCCTAACGCGCTTTGTTTGCCATATAATTCTGAGTCTCTATATGGCTTTGCTTAATTATCGCCAGCGACATAAATATGCAAATCTAAAAAATGTATGCGGTGTATAATTAATAATCAGTTTTATCATAATATTTTCAGTTTACATTTTGTGAGCTAAAATAAATAGAATTTATTGCAACTTGCAGTCAAAGAACATTATGTAAAATATCAACTAAGTTTGTTTGTAACACAGTAACTACACTGAAATAATTTTAAAAACTCTTCGTTACGGGAAATTAAACTTTATTCATGTAAAATAAACTTCACCAGGCAGACAAAATCTTTAAGGTGAGCATAAATTTCTCGTAACAGCTAAAATGCTCTATCGGAGAGCAATAAATAACTGATTTGTGTGGCAGTCAGTCAAGTGAATCACACTTGCATATGTTCTTTTCTTTCATCCTTCATTTGATATTTCTGAAATTAATAATGAAAAATAAATAAATATAAATAAAAAGGAAGAAAAGTCTGAAATGTTTCCAATTTTAATCGGTCGCCCAAAAGGTTTTATTAAGGTTTCACGTTCTCGTTGACCTCGCAGTCTACCATTCTTCTGTTCCACTGGTTCCTGCTAACCCATTTCTTTTTGTCTTTTTAGCATTATTATTACGCATCATTTTCTTCGCACTTACGCCATATACAAATCAACAGTAAAATGACAAAAATTTTCACAGCAGCATATGTTTAAGAATTCCCAATAAAATGCTGAATTTTGGCATGCATTTTTCTAAATTTTGTCTTATCTCAGTTGTTAAATTTATTAATTAAATATCATGTTCTTCGCCCTTACGCCACATAATTTCTGATTCATCATCAGAATCGCAAAATATTTAAAAACAGGATATGTTAAGAATTTCCGACAGACTGTCTTGCGCGCTGGAGATAAAAATGTTTTATTTCGCATAATGTTGCCACTGCTCGCTCTGAAATCGTTCAGTTTTTAATCAAAATTTTCGTGAAGTTTTACAAAATAGGAAATATAAAATTCCGGCTGCATTATTATTACGCATCATCTACGTTATTCAAAGTTTGATGGCCCTAGGTACCGTCGTTTATTCGTAATGCGAGGAATATACATACATACAGATTCATCATTAGTTGATTTGTTTAAAAATAATAAAGGGAAATAATATTTGGTTGCGACAATTTGAAAAGTGCTACAGCCGTTTTTAGCGGACGAAGCAAATTTTTCGATTTTTCGGACGATTTCGAGACTAATAGCGCATTCGGGTTAACGCTGTGTAGGGCTAAAAGAGCGTGATTAGGAAGAGCACCGAAAGGTCAATTACTTAGCATAATAAAAAAGCTAATAATAATATTTTACAGGGTCTGATTTTTGCATAAGCCCACAAAATCTGTGCCTAGATCTCCGCAGTCCGAGACAATGTTTTAGCATGTCCTGCAAAGCTCTCCTTTTCTGTCTTAAATTTAAGGAAATGGAGCTAGAAAAAATGGTGCCGAGGGCCCAGACTGTTCGAACATAACCCTGATAACCTTGAAATATTATTTTAAAATTTTAGCTGTCCTTTTTTTTCTTTCTTTTTACACTTGATTCTGTGCAGTATTTCCATTGCTTTCTTCATGCACAGTATTCCAAATGAATTATGATATTGTTCCAATTATAAGATTTGTTTTTCGCTTTAAAATGCTTAATTTTTTTTCGCTGGGAAAATAGCCTGTTTTATATGCATTTAAAAGGTGTCGTACGATAATTATTTCACTTTTCCACGCCAGCTGTCATGCAGTTTATATCGAAAGAATTTTCTATCAACAGAAAGCTGTGATAACGGGATAATTAGCTTACTACTGAAGAAATAGTTATTTAAAACGTGCAGTCTTTCTTTTCTTCTCTGTAGAATCTCTTTCAATCATTTGATGAAAGCATTTTACTGAAATCCATAGAACGACAAGCAAATTAAATAGTAACGTTAATCAAAATTATATTTAGATATATCTGATTCCTTTAGATAACAGTGAAGGATTCTGGTGTCTATCATTTATTCTTCATTAAGTTTTAGAGTTGAATTAGATCAAATTCATGTTGATATTAAACTAACCTATCAGATGAAAAATATAAAACTTTGATTATCCGGAATGGAAAATGTTATGTCTCTGAATACTTAAATAATTTCTTATATAAATGTTATTATTTGCATTGTAGTTAATGTTTTTTTTTCTCTTTTAGGTAAGTGTAGTCTTTCTGAATTTCCAAAGTAAAAGATGCTTGGGTGAGAATTATTTCAGTTTTTATATGTTCATTCAGTCCGCATTTTCTGTTCCTTTTGTGACAGTGAACAAATTTCTCACTATATGTCGGGAAATAGTGCCATAGTGGCATAAATATAAGACAGCGGCTTTGCGATTAAAATACCCTTTCGAAAAATATTCTCTTCGTATATATGCAGCGTAACGTTAAAACAAAATATGTTAAAATAATTCATTGTTTAATTTGTGCACTAAAAAGCATATTTAAGAACTTTTATGCGTTAAAAAGGCGGTATGTCAGACAATTTAGTAATTGCTTCATTTCTGTATACCTTAGGCATATCAAGCTTATGTATTGCAAGGCGATGTCTATGGAAGCCGCTTTATTCTTTTAAAGCATGTTAAAAAATGTGACGTAACCTTATATATGAGGCATCTTCGGTAAGGTTGGATAATTACTTTTTTTAGTTTTGGTAGTTGAAAGAATTTACAGCTTTTACCTTTTACGGGTTTTATTGTTGGCCAGTTAAAATGCAACACTATGGAAGACAAGGACTATCAAATCCAAGTTTATTTATACGGTATAATGTGTAGTATAAAGCTATAGTGATGATTGTTCTAGAATTTTTCGATGTTGCGCGTCATGGGCGACCTCGCTGCGTATCAATGATAATTGAGCAGCTCCGAACGATGAAGGAAAACATTAAGCCTTAATGCCTCAGAGATATAACAGTGCTTGTTCAATGAACTAAAATGCGTAATACACATGAACGTGATTGGAATCCAATGGTACGTGATACCATACGCCAGGTGCCGGCCACTAATGCAGTATCGGAGACTATCCTCGTGCTGCCGCCAGGCAGAGAGATACGAACATTACAGTGCCGCTGACAGAAGTGTTGTTCGCCTGAAATGACGATATCAGATATTTTTCCCTCCTTCGTCAATGTTGTTGACACCATTGCAACTTCAAACGCTTGTGACATACAGCCAAAAGTAAAATGTTATAATGGCATCATGCAAAGATTTTCAATGTTGCAGAGGATTGCGAGCCGTACGACGGAGACTGGTTGCTATACAAACACGCCGCTCTTGAGCTAAAATTCATGATGTGGCTGTCTATTTTCTGTTTATTTTCTTTGTTCGTGATATAAACGACCATGGTGATCCTTTATTTTTATATTTTATCCTTTATGTCAGCGAGTGTATTGCTTTTTGATTCATCGATTGTATATTCTCATCACCGTAGCTGTATTATGTCCAACACAAACATCAGTGCCTGGGAAGGATAATTTTCAGTCTCACTGTATCGTAATATTTATATTATTAAAGCTGCAAAACTTTTTGATGACATTACTTTATTCTTCGATGAAGCATAATTTAAATTTTCTATGTGAAGAAGGGCATCGGGCAGATTTCTGATACTTCGTACTTCAGTTCTAAAACGATTTTCTTTTTACCCATTTTATATTGTTACCAGAGTCTGATGTTTATTCGTATGATTTGCGTATATTTTTATGATTTTCTCCTTGTAAAAATTTCAGATTGATTAAAAAATACATTTCTTCTTGTGTTGCAATTTTAATGGATAGAAGTATATTTATTTATTTATTTTTACCTAAATATGTGAAATTTTGTAGAAATTATCGAATATTTTTAAATCTTTTTGTTGATAATTAAGTGTATGTACCTGAGGTTAAAAGTATAACCTTAAGAGATATATTTTATCCAAACAGTGTCATCGCTTATAGTATAAATGATTATACTTCTTGAAGAAAGGAAAAAAAAAGGGTTTAATTAATCGTGATTTTGGATACACTGCCTTTTGCGTATGGGACGTTCGTTGTATTTTGATTTTCTTTAAATATAATTATTGGTATTTATCCGGAATTTTATAAAGAAAATTAATGAGCTATGCTATTTTTTTTTAAGTTCTTAAATCCATTTTCAGTCGTTCTATTTTTTATTGCATGGTGAGGGACTCTTTTTGTAATCGTAAATGATTCATAGTAAAATAAAAGTAATAGATGCGTAATACTTTTTTAATAGTGAACTTCGCAAAGCGTTTTTAGCTTTTCAGTAAGTAACGTATACAAATACGTATTTAATAGTGAACTTTACAAACCATTTTCATAAGTTTCATTTATGAAATTTTGTTAATAAACAGCAGCAAACAGGTGTCAGATATGTTTTAGTACAAAACAAAATTGATAAAAAGGAAATATACGATCGTCTGTATGTCAAATCATATCATGTTCATTCGTATGTAATTTTATTTGATTATACGTATGTGGTGTGTATATGTAACGCAAAATAATTTTTTTTTAAATGCAAAATATTTTTTTAATTCATCGCATGTTTAGTTCGGAATGAATCACATGCAAAAACAAAAACAAAACAAAACAAAAAACCCAGAAACACAGTGGCAGAGTACAAGAAAAGTGAATATGCCAAAAATTAAAAAAATTATATTTACATCTTTTGCGCATAGACATTAGGGGTTTGGTGGAACGAAATAAGTAAATAAATAAGATAGCCTATTTTTGAACCGACAAAAGAAACAAATTGAAGTTTAAAATTTAAAAATAATTTTAGAAAAACAATAAAAGTAATCTATGTCTTTGTTAGTCCAACTTCTACAGGCCGAAGTAGGCAGTGCAAAAAATTACTAAATTATAGCATCAAAAACATAGACAAATTTTAAAAAATTGCGAAAGAATAGACAGAGTTAAAAAATTATTTTGAATAGATCGAGGTCCAAAAACAAAACTTGCAAAAATAATAATCTAATACTTGAAAACAAAATCGTATGCAAATTTTTTAATCCATTATTTGAAAAAGCAAAATTATATGCAAATTTTCAAAACATACGGACCAGGTTTTTCTTTAAATTTTATTTTGTATTATTACGACCACTTGATGCACAATTGGATTAGGTTTTGAACTGCTCTTTACTTTGCATTTGTTCATATTCCATTCATTTATTCATAATATATTGTTACGAAATGTCCTGGCGCCGTAAGATAGCTTCCCGGCAAAGCAGGTTTAGGGTTGCCAGAAAATGACAAAGGAAGGCAGGGGTGCCGTATTTGGCGAGAGATCGCCCATTTGGCGGCAAAATTGGTGATCTGCTTTAGAAGCATGGAGAAACTTCTGGAACGACTTCTTCCTAGTTTAGCCCAGAATGTTCTCGAACATAAGCCAAAAGCTGTATAAACCCTGCCGGTACGAGGAGAATGGATCAGTGCGAAGTCTATCGAGTTGATAGTCAGTTAGTGAGCGAATGTCTCGTAGTCTAAAATGCTGAGTTGGTCGTCGAGTGCATCGAGAGAATCTCTTAGTGTATCGCGAGTTAGTGCATCGTCAAGTTTTATCTTAGAGTGCGTTGAGCTCCGAGAACGACTGAACCGAGTCGGGAGCTGTACTCCAGTGTATTGTCGAATGCATCGCGAGTTTTATTGTGGAGAGTCTCGAAAGTACGTAGAGTTCCGAGAACGATCGAGCAGAGTCGGGAGCTGTACACTGTGCTTTGCCGCGAAGCTGTCTCCACCGTTATAACCTGATAGCCTGAAGGCTGTGTCGCTGATTGTTTCAGCGTGTTTATCGAAGATCTTCGACGACTGTAAACGTTATTTTGGAGCTGTCTTGAGTAATACTGGCTAATAAATTGTGTTTCCATTCTGCATCAAGCGTCGTCATCGTTATTCACTCCAAATCCACGAACCCTTTAACGTACGTACGAAGAAGAAAAGAGAAAAACGTAACACTATGTTGCAAAATTAATTTTTTAAAATATTTCCGAGCATTTATCTCCCATTACATTTTTCTGTAAAATTCAGTTTTTGATCCTTATCTGTAAATGTAAATGGAATAACACTTTCTGAATTTTTACTTGCTGATTACCGCTGTATATCGAAGAAAGTGAGGTTTAAAGATTTAATACGTAGTTGTCAGAAGCTTTATTTCGAAACTGAATTATTTACATGTAGTTTTAGGCAACACCCGCGTAGTATCCGAAAGCTTGGTACATGATGTAGTTTTCTAATACGGGATTACTGAACGACATATGTTACGATGTTGCGCTCCTTTCAAATAAAGAAATAGGGAAAGAATTGAACTTTATTCTTTCCGGTAGTATTCATGAAGTTCCAGGAAACATAGTGTTGTTACCTTAGAAAACTTGGTGATAAGTGTGTGTATAGGGGGGGAGGAATAGAACGAATGTTGCCAAAACGTCGTCGATGCGAAACTTGCGGTCGAAAGGAAATACACCTTCTCTGAAACTAAGCACATGTTCCACATGGTGTTGTATATAAGAGGAAAAGATGGATTTTTATTTATTTATTTATTTTCACTTTACGTCCCAAAAGAAGAGGATGCATTCTTTTCTTTTTCCCCCCTATTGTAGTATCTGGTCATGACATCTAGGTACGCATATTGTATTGTCGGTCACGATATTTCATATGAGTGTTGTTGCTTTTGAATATGATTTTTATGGACGATATAAAAATTTTTGGATTCTAGTGCAAGGGAATATTTGGGTGTATTTATTTAGATCGTCAAATTATTGATATAAATTTTGTGCTTCTTAACTGCTGATTTCTTTGTTTTTATGACATTTCAGCCTTAGATATTTCGTTCTGGAGCATTAAGAATAATGTCGATTGCAGGCTCAATAAGTATTGCATCCTAATGTACACAGTCCAGTCACATTAATGTGACCATCTGTCAAAAGCCAGAATAACCACCTTTCGCAGAGCGGACTGCTGCGAGACGTGCAGGAAGAGAGTCACATAGGTTCCTGAAGGTGTTCTCTGGGATGATGAGCCATGCCGACTCTAATGCCGTGGCCAGCTGCGCTGGATTACGCGGTTGAGGATCCATGGCGCGAACAACTCGATCGAGATGGTCCCACAGATGCTCGATTGGGTTTAAGTCAGGTGAGTTTGCTGGCCAGGGGAGGACGGTAAACTCATCCTGGTGCTCTTCGAACCACGCACGTACACTGGCAGCTGTATGGCACCTCGCATTGTCCTGCTGGAAGATGCCATCATCCTGAGGAAAAACAATGCGCATGTAGGGGTGAACATGGTCCGCAAGGACAGATGCGTACTTGTATTGATCCATTGTGCCTTCCACAATGATCAGTGAACCTAGAGAATGCCAGGAAAACATTCCCCAGACCATAATGCTCCCGCCTCCAGCTTGGACCGTTCCGGCAATGGTTGCAGGGTGGTTCCTTTCAGAGGTTTCACGCCTTATACGCCAACGTCCATCTGTCCGATGGAGCATAAAACGCGATTCATCCGAAAACGCAACCTGTCGCCACTCAGTGGACGTCCAGCTGCTGTACTGGCGTGCAAATTCTAGCCTTCGCCGTCGATGAACAGCAGTCAGCATAGGTGCACGAACCAGGCGTCTGCTTCGGAGGCCCAGACGCAGCAATGTTCGCTGAATAGTACTTTGGGAGACACTTTTGGTAGCCCCTTGGTTCATTTTGGTGGTCAGTTGCTCAACGGTAGCCCGTCTATCTGCCCGAACGCATCTCCGCAACCGTCGTTCGCCTCTGTCATCTATGGCCCGTGGTGCACCACATTTGCCACGTCGCTGATTTTGGACAGTCACATTTTGCCATGCACGGTACACTTTTACCACGGCGGCACGCGAACAGTTCACAAACTCAGCCGTTTCGGAAATGCTTCCACCCTTGGCCCGAAAGCCAATGATCATGCCCTTTTGGAAGTCGGATAAATCGCTTCGTTTCTGCATTACGCCAACGATTGAAATGTTTTCCGAAGCCCTCACACACCCTTTATATACGCTCAACTGCACTGTGCTGCCACCTGCCTTCTGTGATTGGTTATTTAACTCTGACATGGAAAGTACGTGGTGGTCACATTAATGTGACTGGACTGTGTAGATAGGCAGTGCGTCGTAAGGAATCACTAAAGAGCTATCCACCTTGCAAAGATTATGGTAAAGTTTAAAAGTGGATAATATTCAAGATGATAAAGACAATTTGGGAATTTCACAGGACTCTTTCGGAGGCTCAAGAGCGCAATTTTCACAATTACGGAGTAAAAATAGAGCTGTGCGGAATCATAAGGATAATTTGGGCTGCCCAAGCTGTGATAGGCTTCAATGTGTTTGCATTAGAAAGGGGAACATCACAAAACTACTTCGCGTTGTACACTTTTCCTATTCCTTGTATTATTGAATTAGGCAAAGCTTGTGTTTTATGTCGATTTTTCCAAGACTGTATCGAAGTACAGATTCCTATTCATCAGGAGCAAAGACATTTTGGCTGAATTTCTTTGCTTCTGGTGAAGAGGGACTGAAACCTGTTCGCCCTCGAAATCGATAGAGTCTTGGTTAAAATCTACGCCAAACAGAAAGTTGTTACTTTGCCTTAATTGTATGTTTTACTTTGGCGCGTTTCCCTTCTTCCTTGCTATTACCCACTTAGAAACTTTTCTGGAGGTTTCTTAAACTGCAAAAATATTGTACAATTAATTACTATACAATATTATAGACTGGTGAATACAATGTATTTACTTGCTTATTTTATGAAACTTCGTTAATTCTCAAAGTCTTTGTTGGTACTATAACTGACCGTAGCTCAAAAACAAAGAAACTACTAGAAGGCGAAAAAGGAAAGTAAGTTTAAAAGGATTTTATTCTGATGCGATTGAATTGGGATGACATTCGTATTATACGAGATTATATGTAGATACGAATTAACAGTTATATGGGCAAAATTTCATATATCGAGATATATTGTTTAAAAAAATAGATCTTTTTGGATGGAAAAAATTGAACCATTATTATTAAGGGTTTCTTTTTTATAAGCGAAATTACTTTTGGATGGCGTTTTATTCATGGCTACCCTTTCTTGAATGTTCAGCGTTTTCGACGTTACGTTTCAGCGACGGTTTAAATATTTTCATCTAACGTAGACCAGCTTCCTTTTTCTTTAAAGCAGGGATTTGGGTTTTATTGCTCATAAATAACGTTCGATCCATATCGCAACTCCTTCAGAATCCAAGTTGTTCCTTAATAAAAGGCGCAACTTGCGCTTCTTCCATTTTCGCTGTAGAAGTTCAGAAAATGTTTTTCGGTAAGAAAAGAATGTATATTTTCTTGCTATTCTAGAAATTGTAACGTTGGATAAGTATGGTGTAGGGTAGTAATTAAGTTATTATTCTGTAGTAGGAAATTTTAATCATCTAATTTACTTGACAATTAGGAGTAAATGTGTGACAACATTTTAGCCGGTTGGCAAATCCATTTGGCGAAATTTTTCCGGAAATCTGACCAGCATAAGAGAATTCCAAAAATCCGTACTGTTTGCGACTTCAGTTGGTCCGGATATTGTGTTGATCTGTTTCTGCACTGGCAAATATGCTATAATCAAAGATTAGGAGAATTGTTTATCATATTTTATGTCATGAAATATTGCATAGCAAAAAGAAGGACGCATTTAATAATCAGTGCGAAACTAAGATGCTTCATTCTCAAGAATATAAAAATCGCTCGCTCTCATACCACATATACGAAAAGGCTAATATTATTGCAGTTACACTGCATATGATTTGACAAAAATTCTTTGCGCTGAGAAAGCATTGATATTGCGTCAACATATTTGCTTAGTTTACTTTTGGAAATGATAAAGGAAGCTCCGTGGTTATTTTTATTCTATTGCTTAGAAAATTATCTATCTACACCATCCACAATAATAAATTGAATAAAACGCTGCAAATAATTGTAAAACCAAATCTTTGCGTAAAATACAGAGAAGGATCTTAAATCACCTAAAATTAAATCTTTGTTGATATATTGTGTTCTTTTTTCCCAACCGTGTATGTTCGTAGTTATACATTTAAGTATTTCCACAGGCTTAGCATTTAGGCCTTCGATATACGTCAGTTGGAACATATATAAAAAATGGTTTAAATGAATGGCTGGTTAATCTTCAATCGAAATATACAAAGATGGCAACTTTTATCGAAATCCAGTTATAAAGGCATAAATGTATCCCCTGCTTTAATACTGAAAGAAGAAAATTGTTGCCAGTAATTTCCAAACATCACCAGTGCTAGCCAAAACTATTTCGTATCCCTGACTAAAGATTAACCTGATTATTTTCCACAGTTTATGTTACAACTTATTTATTAAAATTACTACTTGAGTATAAATAACTTCTTCTCTTTTGTAATTATTAGATCTGTCTTCTGAGTAGATGATGAAGAGGATGGTAAAGTTACAATCTACCAGTTTAAAAAAATTAGTTTAAATCTATAAAGTTAAAAACTGTGAGAAAAACCATAAAAAATATAAAAGGATTGTAAGGTTTATTATACGTTTTCTAACAGTTATTTTAAGTTTTGTATCTTTCCTATCTTATTCTAATTTCAGCTTAAAATTTCCTGCCAGAATGTGATTTCAGAAACTCAGATAATGCAAATGAGAATGAGTACTATTTAGGTCGTGACTTAACCGACTTCAACAGAGAGAGTCTGGTTTCCTGACTAGCGCGCGTTTGCCTTCTGGCCACATCTCTCTTAGCTGTTACTACGCTCGGCCATATCTAGGCCCTTGCTAGGCTTCGCCGATTCAATTAATACTTAGGGGCCAACTAGTTAGATTCTGATAGCTTCGGCTATATTTCTTAAGAGCTTTAGTTAAGTTAATTTTAGTTCAAATCATTAATATTTAAGTTCAAGCCCGAGTGGCGGCTTTATTGTAAAGTTCCAAGCCGGAACTGATTGTAAATATATTGAATAATAAAGGGTTTTAAACCCTTCTCAAGTCTTACGTGTTCTCTTACGTGTTCTGTTCACACTTAAGCGATTATTCGCTTGTAAAGTGTTCGTGGGGTTTGAAGCTAGAACTAAAGATTTAAAGAGTTGAACCCTACAAGATTTTACTTTACTTCTTAAATCTGCAGCTGCCATTTCATGCGACTAAATCTTTACTTTTAATGAAATAAAAATTCATTTCCAAAGCAAATTAATTTTAAAATCTCGCACTGTTTCAACAATTTTTTTCCTAATGTAAAGTGCGAAAACTATAAAAATAATAATAAAAGTATTTTACCGTCTCATGCAAAGCAGAAATACACTGTGCGTCAAAGTCTGAGTTCATACAAAATAGAAAGTTAAAGTATTCATATTTCTTGGGCTTTCATACAATTCTACTTCATACTACTTCTACTTCTTTCATACAATTCTACATATACTCAGTTCTTCACATTCATATATGCTGTTATATTTCTCCGCATAGGCAGATAGGCCTTCTGCGATTTGTTTCGAATAACCATAAACCGTCTTTTGAGAATTTTGTCCATTACGACTTTAAAAAATATAGTTTGTCAGGCAGATAGGCCTTCTGCGATTTGTTTTCCAACAACCATAAACGGTCTTTTCAGAAGTTTGTCCATTACGACTTTAAAAAATATAGCAGTCATCATCTGTCCTTCAGGAAAAAATTCTTGATTTATCCCTTCCAAATCAAAAACAGTCGCAAGTATAATCTTTATTCGAGATTTCTGAAATCGATTCTGTAGATTTAACTTAAGCGGATGATTGACGTTTTATTTCAAGATCCCAAGCAAAACACTAAATTTCATCTCCAGTAACAATTTTTTGAAAAAAAAAATAGTAGGATTAATTTTCCATTTCAAAGCTTTATTGCTTTTCTGTGTTTAATTTTCGAATCTGTGACAGGAGATGGTCGCTGAATGAAAACAAACGATTAACTTAACAGAAACTTTAGTAACTTTTAACGACATTTTAGTAACTTTTTAGTAACTTTTAACGACATTCTAACGACATTTCAAGAAAACAAGTTCAGGTGTGGTAGTTATGAATATCTTCAAATATCGCAGATTTACTAGAATTTGTTTTTAAAAAAATCAGACAAAAAACTTGTAGACCCACTGTGTATTCATATTTTCAATTCTTATGTTACTTCAGAATTTTAACACAATAATTAAATTTATTATTCTCAGGGCGTGTCCAGCGAGAACAATTAAAATTTTTTCTGTCAACTACGGCTTATAAGGTGTTAGAAACCTATCACATTTATGGAATTCATGGTATAAAATAGCACGAAATGAAATGATTGTTTAAATTATTAAATCTGACTGCATAGACGTACGAGACTCTTTTTTTCCGTTTATTATAAAAGTTTTATTTTAGTCTCTTAATCTGTATGCAGGCGGACTCTTCTGAAGAGCTGGTGACACAGTCCCGGAAGGGTGTAGGAGAAAGAATTTATTAATGTTATTCTGAAAACACATTTATATAAGTACTGAAGACAAATGAAATATCTTATGCTTCGTCGTCTGGCAACATCAGTTTATCTTGTACATTATCTATCATAGACTGAAAAATGAAGAGGTTTGAATAAAATAATTAAATTTTGCTGACCGTTAGATAAATTTATATAAATTCCTTTTTCTTCTAAAAATGCTTGCTATAAGGTATAAATATTTCCATTTTCTTCTTTATAATGTCAAACGGCACTTGTTCATAACCAGCTGTCTAAAATAATATTACAATAAAAGCCAATAGATGGCGCTACCTTGTTTAATCAGTTACCATGACAATTGATCCGTTTCATCACCTCCAAGGATTAGCTTCTCTTAGCCATACTATTCATTGATTTGGTAACAGTGGCTTATCTTTAATCGAACAAAATACATAATACTTTAACATTGATTCCCGATTCTTCATTTTGTTCATCTTTTACGCTAAAGGCAACTTCTTCCCTACCTTCATCTATAACGGTATTTTTCCGCTAGGTTGGTATAAATCGCCTTATCTATTTGTTGCAGTTCTGCTTTGAAGAAGGGGGGGGAGAACTATGACATGGTTAACGAGTTAGTATTGAAGTGGGGGGGAAGATTGATAGACGGAAAGGATTGGGGGGGGTAAGTAGTTCCGGAGCGATGTGGGAAAGAAGGGGGATACGATGTACTTCCTGAAAATTTTTAAAGCCCTTGTTGAAACCGATTTTGTTTATTTATTTTATATAGTGTTGATCCTGTGAAAAAGGGTTTAAATGCGAAACAATGGAATATATTTTTTGCTATTTGCTCGCGATATTGAATTTTTTTAGTTCTGTTTTATTGATTTGTGAGTTTCATGAATTTAAAGTTTAATTTTATTTTTGAAAATTCTGCAGATAGAAATTTTATTGCCATCGTTCGAAATATCCTGTATAACTCTGCATATTTTTCTTGTCATTAATTTCGTGTTGTATTTTTAAAGAAGATATAGTACTAAAGTATTAGCCGCTAGTCTCAGATATATAAAAAAACCAGCATTAATGTTTGTTTTCTTGCAAATGTTGCGACAGGAGCTGCTCACGACTTTTTTTTAAATGATACGATTTTTTTTTCTTTTCCTTTAAGGGAAGAGTATTCCCTAAGTGCCAGTTAGGCTTTTTTTCCCACATCAATTAGAGCAACAGCGTATCCGAACTGCGTCATTCTCTTTAATAATCCTTTTTCCCGAGGAAAGTGCTCAGAATAACGTTTGTTCGTCTGATGTTAATTTTTACTGCATTTGACATTACGTGTTTACTGCATATGCCGAGAAATTCATCTGAAGTAATCCATTATCTCTAGTAATGTGGTAAGTCACGAATGTTCCAGTTCCCATGCAGGGAAGTTATGTGTGATGGAAGAAGTGCGATGGAAATTCCAAGTCAACAGCTGCCGACAATTAAAGGCAAGCGGCGAAGAATAGTGATTTGTTTGACGCGATGGCCAGATAATTCATTTTAGCACTGATTATGATTTAAGCCTTTGCGTTGGTATTGAGTTTATGCATATATATTATGCTAGTTGGAATTAAGTTTCGCTGAACGAACTGTAATAATAATACATAAATGCAAGATTATGAAATTTCTCGAATATAAAATCAGTATGGTTCTTTGCTGTGGAGGCTGAGAGAAGACATACGATTGAAGCGGTAAAAAGGCTTTGGTGGCCGAAAATAGACATACGATCACAAAAGGTTAAACGATCGCGCTTTTCTAGGTAAAATTCCAATTAAATAAGTCGAACAATTTGGTAGAGTACTAACCAGGCGGTCGCGGAGACTTAGCCTACAGTACATTTAACCGAAATTTACATTTAGCTGACACGGACAGTTAGCCGACACGGACATTTAACCAATAGGACACTTAGCCGACGAAGACATTTAGCTGACAGGACACTTAGCCGACAAGACATTTAACAGACAAGAATATTTAGCCGACAGGACATTTAACCGACACGGACATTTAGCCGACAGCACATTTAATTAACAAGACGTTCAGCCGATACAGCTGACAGCGCATATATATAAACAAAATACATGCTACAATGTTTCAGTAAAATTTGCTTATATTTATCTGGGAAAAACGGCTGTATCCAGGGTACCTAGCGAAAATTTATGAACAAGGTACTATATTTTTTACCTAATTTAATGTTACAGAAGCTATGAATTTTAAAATCGGACTCAAAAGCAACCTTATTTTAGTGTAGATTTTGAAATCTGTTTTGAGAGTAATCAGGCAAGTTCAGAAGTGGGAAAGGAAATTTCAGTAGTCGGAAGAGTGAAATGATTTTACATGTAAACAACTGGCGGAGCAAAGCGAAAACAAATGTAACGTAAATTGGATTTTTTTAAACTCTTTCTCTGTAGCAAAAATTTTTCTTCTTTAGTAAATAACGTTAATTTTTCAATGCTTTCAAATTTCTAATATCTTAGCTTTTCCACATTTCATTATTATTTTCCGCGATAAATCACGTTACATTTGTTTTCGCTTAGCTCCAATCATTTCTTCAAATATAAAATCGTTTTGCTCGCCCAACTGCTGAAATTTTATATTCCGCTTCTGAAATATAGAGATCGAGCCCACCAACGGCCGAGCTTAAAGTCGCTAAACTCGGGTACTTCGGTCCGTCGTTCAAATCTCAACGAGCGGGCATAGACGCTTTTGTGATTTTCCCTTTGCGTAAACGTGTATATGAGCCATTTTCACCTAGAAAGTCCTCCACGAAGGCATCCCTTCCCATAGGCAGATAGCCCTCGAGAGCTTTGTCATACTCAAATAAACCAAACCAAAATATAGAGACCAATGTCTAATTACTCAAAATTAAAATAAATGATATCAAAATAAAATGTACGCCAAAATAAGGTTGCTTTTCTGTTTAATTTTAATATCCAGAGTTTCTTTAACATTAAAGTAAAAAATATCGTACTTATTCACAAAGCTTATCATAGAGTACCATGGAAACAGCCCTTTCTTCAGATAAATATGAAGAAATTTTACTAAAACATTGTCTCATTTTTTTGGGAGGTCTATATGTACATGTTGTCATTTAAACGTGTAATCGGCTAAAATGTCTTGTTGACTAAATGTCCTGTCGGTTAAATAACCTGTCGGCTGAATAGACTCCCAACCACGTTCGCGTTATCCATAGTTTGAGATCACTGTCCGACCGTGGATTGCACATCTACCACTGGCATTCTGCCAAAATACTCAGGTTTGTGCAATAAAAGGATCAAGCAGAAAAGTCACACATCGGAGTGGATACAAGAATGTACTTTTGCAGTTTTATTAAGTAAGCTGTTATGTAATGTTTTAATCGCGAACGCTTATGTTATTAGTATTATCGAATATTTTTTATTGTCGGGATGTTACGCGTTAACCAGAGATGTAAAAGTCTAATTGTTAAGAGGCACGGAAACAATTATTTTGTAGTTAAAGACGTAATGTTTAATATTAGAAATATTCTTTAATACAACAGTTGCACTAATGTTTAGAAAGATCACGTTATGCATGTATTATAAATCATATGCTTTAAATACTTTATGCAGTCAAAAGTTAAGTTTGCTTGTTGCAGAATGTTTAGAAAATAACTGAAACAAATCATTTGCTTAAATCAGAATAATCTATGAAAAGTAAATCTAAAGAAAAAACACATTTATCTACCAGATGAACTCTGAAACTATAACAACAACAACAACAACAACTGTCGAACTGAACATGCTAAATTGCTTAAAAACACAGGTAAATTGTTGATTGTATTTTTCTTTTAATTATATAACGGCTTATTTCTTTTTTTTTCAACCACTTCGGATTAATTGTGACCTTGAGTTAAAGGGAGCTTCATCCCGGTAGTCCCTTGGGAAATTGGGAGTTAATTATAAATTACATCAGTTAAAGGTACCATTAAAAAGAAAAATGAAGAGTATTAAGTTGTAAGTACTATTTTGCTTTTCCCTGTTTTGTAAATATAGCATTCTGGATTGCTCTTGCGTATTTGTGCCTGTGTAGAAAATAGTATACAGTAGTGTGCAAATTAATGTGAACACAGTTGAGTTTTAGGTAATGTTATTGAAAGATTGAGGATTATTACAATATGTTATATTTAGTATGAAATATGACCACCTCTGGTTTGTATGACTTATTTGACACGTTTTGGCATAGATTTTATTAGGCTTCGGCACATTACCTGTACTTCATCATCCTGGAACTGTACTTCGATTAAAGGAAAAATCATCCTTTCTTTACTTGTACAGTTCTTTTTCTGCATTCTTTCCTTAAGAATTACCCTCAAGTTTTCGATTGGTTTGTGGTCGGACGAATTTCCTGAGCAATCTGAAAGCTTAACATTAGTTTTATCAATATTTTTTTTCATTTTTTTTACTTGGGGTACGAAGCAGCAAGGTCTTGCTGAAAAATGCCGTGCTCCATAGGGAAAAGTTCCTTCAGCTTATGAATTACTTTTCTTTTAATTCTTTTCAATATATTTGTGGAAATTCATCATTTCATCAACAATAGTGATCCTGGTGCATGAAGAGAAAAGCATCCCCAAAGCATTTTCGTGATGGGATATTTTACAAAATGTTTAGGAAACATTTTCTCGCTGTGTGATTGATTTTCTGCAGTAACGAGACCTCAGACCTTCCACAACGAAATGAGTTTCATCACAAAATAAGACGTTTCCTTTTGTTTTTCACTCCTTTTTTCATATTTTGCTGCCCACGATAGTCTATCCTTCATCGTTTGCTTAGTTAGAAGTTATTTTTTTGTAGGGATGGACTGTCTTACGACCAGCTTCTAGTAGCCTGCGACGAAGGGTAGAATCGTGAACATGAATACATGACGCAGCTAAATGTGTTTTGAGGTTAAAATTTTGGATTTTGTGTATATTTTCTCTGTAAAGCAGAGTCATTCCTGTCACTAGGTTTTCACTTTCTCCCACATTTTCATTTACGTTGGTGTGGTGAACTGTCTGTTTCTTTAAACCGTCTAATACTTTTGTCAACAGCACCCAAGCTTATATTACATATTTTAGCCATGTCCCTCTGTGTCATAGAAAAGTATTCACTTAATGTTATTATACTTCTTTTATTCGGAGGGAGGCCCATCATTTAAAATTTGTAATATAGCTTTTTCAACATGTGATGCAGATACAATGCTGCTTAAAAAAATTACCTCAAGAAAACAACAGTTAACACCTAAAAGTAATACAGTAGAAAATAGTAAACAGGTGAGCGTAATCACAGTCAAATATTAGCTGTAAATTAAGGTTACCAAACTCAGGAAATCAAATTATGTGAAAATTCCCTCTTGTTAAACATTAATTTGCACACTACTGTATTTCTGGGCATACATTTCTATGCAAGAAAATAATTATGTGCTTTAAAACATATTCTTTGAATTTTGAGGTCCTATTAAACCATCATCATAATAACATTTTCTTTGTAAAAATAATTGTATGTGTAACTTTTTTCAAAAATTTAATTAAAAAAATTAAGCGATTCCATATAAATATTTTTCTGTTAAATGTAAGCATAGTTATTGTTAGTTTTAGGCATGTATCATTAAGAATACTTTGTTTTTCTTGTATGATGAACATTTTATTTCTCCATTGTTTGTTCAGCCGTAACATCGCAGATGCTAAACAGATTGGCGTACCCTGAGGTCGGAAGCATTTTAGGATACGATTTTATAATGCACCGAGGAAAAGGCTGGGATGGAAAAAAATGGTGTATAGAGATATATATATTTTCCTCCCCCATGCACTCCATTCATTCCCTCCCCCATAATATCTCCTTATCCTACACCTCTATTCATCCGATCATGTGTCATCCATTACGGATATCCGGCGGCTGATGGCTGCTACCACGTGATTTAAAAGGGAGGAAGCTCACTTTCCAGGGTGGAGGATGCTCTATTTGCTCTAGGCTATGAAAAGATAACGCCAAGACCAATAACGGGACGAGAAGGCTGAACACGAGATTTGATGTTTTCTGACTTTGAGAAAAATGAAATATATATATATATAAAAGAAGATCTCTGTGAGCGAGAGCTGAAGGAATTTCAGTTGCCCTCCCCCTTCCCCTTGGGGGGTAGTTGGCAGTGATTTTGGGTGGATGTGAAAAAGAAATCGATATTTTCGATATCATTTTCGATATGCCACAGCTGGATTATCGTTCTTGGTAGTGGAAGGTCAAGTTTCACGTTTTGATAGTCTTCGCCTAAGTGATAAATCGATGCAGTTCTTTTCTCAATTAGCTGTGTACCTTACACTCAGTGCAATGTGGATGTCAAACGTCATAATCAATATTCCAGGTTCAATATTCTTGTATAATATGAAAAAAAATCTTTTGAAATTTCCTTTTTCGTAAAGGAAGTTTGAAAATAACTTGGAAACAGCGAGACGTCAAAATACAAGGAGATTGAACTCAATATGTTCTACAAACTTCTCAGACGGTTAGGTAGCACAAAGACAAATTGGAATCATATAGCAATGCAGGATCGGAAATGCCATCTTCACGTGAAAACAGAAAACATCGACGCAGGTTCAGTGTAACAAAATGTTATTTCAGTACTAGAGAATATGCCAGTCATGTTCGAAGGGAAAATGTATAATAAGCATTAAACTGTGGATGTTTAGAAATAATTATGTAATTCAAATGATGACAATAGTAACCTTCTTTAAGACAATGAAAAATGCTACATTCTCGCACATAATTCCGTCAAAACAGAATTGAAATATATATTTATAATAATACTCTTTAATTCTTTTAATCATCATTACTCGATAACATAGACTTTTAGTGAAATAGAGTGATTCAACAAAGCTTGTACTACAAACTTCTTGGAGGGGTATGTTGCTTAAAGGTACCTTGTTTTGGTTTGGTTTATTTGATTAGGGCAAAGTACACGAGAGCTGTCTACCTAAGGCCTTTGGAGGACTTTAAGGAAACTGGCCCGTATCCGGGTACAGGTACACTGGAATCGTATCTTTAGGTAGTGCAGAAGTTGGCCACGCTAAAAGCGCACCATATAAGAGACAATTTTTTTTATTACTCACAAGGCATTTGCGGAATACTCGTAAGATTACAGAAGATGTTCGAAACTGCAATGATGAACTGCATCACATGCTTGGCATTATCAACGTATCTAATCATATGCATTTTGGACAATTGCTCGCATATCTCAAGCTTAAAAAGCAAATATAAAGATGCGTGCTACAAGGCTGTAGTGTTTTCAATTGAGGTATCATACACCAGTCCTTTGACGCACTCCCTGAAAACGTAATCGAGCTAGTTAAATCTGGTAATGTTGTAGGCTTCTGAATGGAGTCCGATTTATTGATGTCCAAATGTCAGTCTTGAGTAATGATAAACGCGTGAAGATGGCATTTCCGATCCTGCATTGTTATATGATTCCAATTTGTCTTTGTACTACTTAACCGTCCCAGAAGTTTGTAGAACATACTGAGTTCAGTCTCCTTGTATTTTGACTTCTCACTGTTGTTAAGTTATTTTCAAACTTTCTTTACGAAAAAGGAAATTTTCAAAAAATTTTTTTTCATATCACATAAGAACATTGAATCCTCTGATTATGATATTTGACAGCTTATGTTTCTTATGAGTCTTGCGCTACGATTATTTCAAAATTATCGTTAGCATTGTATTATTTATTGTAGTTTCTATGTGCTGTTCAATCCATAGCCAGATATCGTAGTTGAATTTTATTGTGGTCAAGAGGCAAAGATTGCGCCTTTTATTGGCTTACGTCTTAATTACCTTATAGGTGATAGTACGACTTCGTCCATTTCTGCCGCAGCTTTTAAAGAAAATTCCACGAGGAACGGCTACGAAGGTATCTTTCTTGTCATTAACCTTTCGAGACGACTTTCCACTCGACATTATTTTAAATTATTCGACACTATTGTAATTATTTTAAGTGTCCCATGCTGAAAAGATACTATATATCTGAAACATCCATGCTTTCTTAGAGATTCTGCAGCTGGCTTCCCTACAACAATGTCAGCAGAACGGCTATCGCATTATTTAAATGTAGGAAAGCTCATGGGGCTATGTGTTTAAGTTTTGTTCCAGTTGATACCCATGAACTTAAATCATCTGTCTCTTACCCTTCCTTTCCTACTTCCAATCCATGGAAAGGATTTCATTCATGACTTTTTTCTGCGAAGCTCTAATAATCAGGAATATCACTGCCTTTTCCAGGATTCGTATCCAAAGACGTGTCAGCCTCATTCGCCTCCGTCCATTACCATGCCGTCTGGAGCTATTTATAAAACTGAAGAGTTAATTGATTAAGATAGAGCCTGAGAGAACCATCTGCGAAAAGAGACAGTTGTCTTAGTAGAGACTTTTATAAAAGGTTTATATGGCTGTTACATACAGTAAAAACCCATGCAGCTAGCTCGGTCGACGGTATTTTAAACCAGGTCTACCTACCAGTGTTCAGCAAGCTTAACCCGGTCGCCACTAGACGGCGCTTGTATTATAAACTCATAAGGTATGTCTGGGCATTTTCCGCATCCGTCCTTGAGAATAAAGCTAATAACATTCCGTATGTGTTACTATCTTGTGTTCTAGTCCACTCCATTACCTACGTACGTTGAAAATTTCGTGCCGATCCCTCAAGCATGGTTTGCGTAACTAATTCCCAAACAATATTTCCTTACGTAGAAAAATTTACGCAAGGTAAGCTTCCTAATAAACCAATTTCCGAATCGAACTGTCATATATATCATATAGACTAGATAGAAATAGTGAGAGTTTATAAGGAAATCATAAACACCGTAATTTTGAATTTTGTATAAATAAAAAATTGTATGTTTAAATTTATTAAAACATTTAACTGCGAGGCATTTCTTTCGAGTATTTTCCTGCGCAACTGTAATTGTAACCGAATGTATCCCTGAGTCATAAATTTCGAAGGCAGTGCTTTGCTTTTAAGACGAAATAACACGCATCATTAGCAAATTTATGGGAATTCCTTTTAAGCGGCACGTGAAGCGCTGTGCCCAGTACATTCATTTATGGCATCATTAGCGTTTGAATTAGAGTGTACAAGAGAAAGTACTCCAATACGTAGATATTTGTTGTTCCCATGCGGGGCTTGAAAAGAGCTGTTAATGGGGAAGAGATATTTATTTTATTAGCAGTTCGGTGTTAGGTATGTTGGTGTATGATGCACTCCTTTTCTGCGCACACGAAGGTAATGTGAAAACGGAAATTTAACGCAATTAAAAGACGATAGAGCATTTTTTTCTCTCTCAGAGGAAGTTTGTTTCGGTATAAATCTAAATTTAGAATACCTCACCCAGTACTATTGCGTTTTAAACAACGTAAGGTTAAGTATTTGGTTTCTTTTAAAGCGTATACAGTCGTACGGAACACGGTGATAATTATGAAGTCAACAAATTTTTTCTCCTTGATATGTCTCTCTCTATATAAAACATAGATATGAAAAGATTAGAGATTGAGATTTCTATTAATATGTAAAGCTATGAAAAATTTTTCGTTTTCTTGGTATTAAAAGTTTAGTTTAGCATAAATTACCTAGCATACCACCCAATTTTTTAATGAGTTTAAATGACTATTTGGTTTAAGGTATATTGGTTTTGCTCTTTATTTGCAATTGCTTTTGAATTTCGGATTCGCATATAATGGTTTTGGACAAATTAGTTTTTTTTGAAAGTCAGTTTGCATAATGTAAAGTTTTAT
>KK113587.1:1081473-1113293 GCA_000611955.2 Stegodyphus mimosarum | reverse complement strand
CAATCCGTCGATATGTGTCTCGAATTTGACCTATAAGAATTTCCAGAGATATTTGAGAAACCAGAATTTGGCACATGGCCAAATCCCTTTTATTAGGGAAAACGTGAAAGAAAGTCAACAAAATGGCAAATGTAGGGAGAACGTAGGGGAAAATTAGGTTTTTAATTAATAACTCGGCTAATTAAAGTCGGAGAATTAAGCGAATGGTCAAAATGGCCTCCCACGGACCTCCCGAATCCAACGATACCTTCCGCTAAGCTCTGCACCCAGCCGTTCCGAAGAAGATGAGGTTACAAACACACAAACAAACAAACACACAGACGCGCACGGATTTTAATATAATAGATAAATAATTTTGTAATCGAGGAATTGAAACGTTTAAAATTTCGAACATTTGAGGTACTTTTTTACTTGTGCGTCTCATACTGGATTTAAAATCCTGTATAGTCTGTTCCCACCCCCCTTACGTTTAAGTGACATTATGTTGCTGTATGAGTCAAACTCTCGGTCCCCAAATTAAGAGTTCTGAGCATTGTTGCCACTCTCTGGAGTTTCTTTTCTCTGAGAATTCGCTTTGATTTATCTTTCAAATAACAACAATACATTGCTTGTCAGTCTTGTATTTTCTTATTAATAATTTCTAACGTTGTAAGTTTCCCATCGAATTAAAATAGGATATGTCTTTTTAGAGTAAATCATGCTAATATATATATATATAATATACACTTTATTACTAATATTGATATAAATTATTAGAAAACGTATAGCTTTAATACGCTTCCAAATAATTTATATAAATATCAGCAATAAAATTTTTATGAATATTGTTTACAGTATTATATAATGCACCTGACTGATTATTTGTTGCAAAAATTCGCACTGTTAATATAACAAAAATAGTCTTTTAATGTATTTCATATATATTTTATCTATTTCGATTGCGTTACAATCATTCTTATTATAAATGGTGCATTAACTCAGTTTCATTCATAACATTTTGTTTTTATAATTAATTATTGAGTTTTGACTTAACATAGATTTCGAAAAATAATGCCACAAGCTTTATTTTCTTAAATTTTAACATTTTTTTTAGTGGTAAAGTTCCCTTGCAGATTGTTAGACTATAATTTGAAATTTTTACATTTCAAATTCTTCCGTTTCTTACTCTTTTTGTCAAGGGTTAAACCCTTGAAACTTACGTGTTAGATAATTTTATCAGGATTTGATAAATCATAAAGGTTATCCTTTATGAATCGCTTCCCTTTGTCACATTTGCTTTATTCCTGCATCCAAGAAATGAAGTGAAATACTCATTTTTCTGACCCGTAATTTTTCCCAGACGAAACTTACGAAACGCCATTCCTAATGCACAGTTTCGAAATTTTCTTCTAAGAGTAGGTGTACCGTCTGTATTGCGTTTTATTTGTCATAAAAATGGACGAAGCGGGAAATGAAAACACGGGCACAATGTCCAAAACACAATGTACGTGGAAGAAAGAACAATACGAGTCTGTCTGAAAGACAACGTGAAGGGGGTGGAGCTTCGTAAAGCACGTCATTTGAAGATGATAAATGAACATTGGGGTAATGCAGGAAAACGGAGGGGGGGGGGAGAGGAAAGAAACGAAGTGAGAAACTCTCTGAACACAGCCTTCCAAACAGGCCTATGTAACAAACCCGTTCTCTCGGAAGTGTTATTATAGATAGCGGCATATTGTAGAGATAAACCTCGTAATTCGTATATTCTCCAATTTGGTTACCATACTAAGCTAGCATAGAGTATTACGTAGAAGGATTCGTCTGGTTTGGCGCAAATTTTCGGCACAATGCCTTATCATTCCATACACTGGTCTAATTTAGTTTGTTTATGATCTTGATATTCTTTGTATGGTATTCTATTCGTCTTTGATATACTTCTGCTTGATGTAATACACTGACGGTAATATTATTCATATATGATTATTTACATGCTTGAATTATGAGAGAGAAAGCATTGTTTTGCTTTGCTTTGTATGTCATACCGGTTTAATCCATTTTTATAAAATTTTATTCAAAAGAATTTAGATATGTGTCTATTTTCGTATGGAATGACATTTGCATCGATTTTGCATTGACACATAAAATTTTTAATATTTTTCTGTATATATAAGGCAGGGATTCCCAGTCCTTTTCTTACATCGACCCGTTTTAAAGGAATCGTTTCCTTCATCGACCCTCTAGAATTTTTTTCTACAATATACAGTTTACAACATAATCATAATACAAACACAGAGGATGTTTGCACATTTTTATAACGATTTCGATAAACAATTAAAAATATTTTGGAACAATAATTTCTGCAACGTCTTATTATTTGAAATGAGAAATATTGTCTGCTACTTTTAAGCCTATTCTTCTTTCAAAATATCGAACTTAACAAGTGTGGATTAAAGGATATGTTTTCGCGCTTTCCGAAGAGAAGTATTCCTGTTTCATAATTCATAAACATTTTGAAACACGTAGTATTAAAATTTCTAATTGCAAAGTAAGCAACATTACTAATTGGAAAGGAGAAAACCGTGAGCCATTACTTTTTTATGGAAGGAAGTCTTCAAACGAATATCCGAAAAAGGAACTTTTTTCTAATGTTTGTTGAGTACTGTTTCTTACTTTTTTAAAGTTGAATCATTGGTAACAAGAAAAAAATCCGCCGACGTAGAAATCAATTGTAAAGGTCTTCGAACACATCTTTAGCAAAAATAAATAACATAATAAACCACGACTGACATAAAAAAGCTAAAAAATTATATGTTCTAACTCTTGGGGAGCATTGCTTTTGGGGAAATATATCACTCAATGCAGAACAATTTTTAGAATCCTCTATGAAAACCATTTAGCAGAAAATAAATGGAAATGCATTGTGACGCTTGATGAAGCATAGGTTTAGTACCTTTAATGACTTAAACGAAGAGAAACAACAACAACCCCCCCCCCCCCCAAAAAAAGCGCAAACCTGGTTTTTGTCAAGACAAAAAAAATTTCTGCACGCGTAGTTTTATGATTGTCGCATGAGTCTCTTGCAAAGAGAAATTAAAAATAGAAGAATGGAAAAAAATGTTAAGATCAAGTTAAAATCAATTGAACCTGCTATCAAGAGAAAGTTTTATATTCGATATGTACAGAAAAATTTCCATTTAATTATTTCACTGACTTTCAAAGAGTGAAACTTCATTCAGTAACAAGTCATCCTTCGAAATGTAGCATTGCGTGCCGCGAAAAAATGAAGACTGAGACAGGTATTGCATTTATACCTTTTAAACGTGTTCCTGCGAAGGTCCTTGTAGTTCACGCAGGCACAACTGTTCCTCTGGTTCTCGAAAAGAAATCTTTCTAATTCACAGACCCATCACGATAGATGCACTCTGGGAAGTAGTGGAAGAGAATAGAAATCAATTTTTCGAAAAGACCCTTCTATCATGGAAATCGCGATGCAAACTTATAATCCGTAAAAAAAAGTTATCAGATTGAACATTTAAGAAATATTCTTCAGATTTTAAACATTAATTAAACGGTCCTGAAATTGTTTTAAGTAAACACCCTGTGTAACTCTACATAAATAACCTAAAGATAGCAATTAAGAATATGACCGAAATTTTTGAAAATTGCTTTTTAAATTATTATTATTTTTTTAAATTAAAAAATGTAAACAAGTTTACAAAAACAAAATCAATTTTCTAACTGCACAAATTTCGATTTTAATTAATGTGATGACGACTGCACTCGACGTACTGACGCAACTTTTTTATTATTTGTTGTAAAATGGCTTAACTTAATTCTTATATCATTTGATTCAAAAGTATTAAGCCTGTTTCTTGTTTTCTTTAATAAATAATGTTTATGACTAAAGCCAAATTCCATTAGGTAAGAAGAAGAAAAAGTTAATAATGTTGATTAGGTAAAAATTTGAATATATTCCATGCTGTTCGAATTGCTCTTTATTGTGTACAACTAGGCTGCTAAAATAAATATTGTGCAAAGTTATCAGAATTTTTGAAACCTTACTGCAATTAAATCCTTTCTGTTTAATTAAATCGCTTTTTGTTATTTATGCATTGATACCAGTGGTTGCAGGAAAAATGTTTTTTGCATATAAAATGTTGAACCTAATTGTGTCTTGTGCTCTCTGTGATTCAGCCTGAATGCTATCTAAAGAAACAAAATGGAGATTGTATTTCAGTCTTCAAAACAATAGATTAGAAAATCTGTAAAGTATAATGATGAGTAACTGTTTAGATTTTTGCTCGTGTTATTTATTCTTCAGGACTGTGTATCCTGATCAGATGTCTTGATAAAGACACCGTCTTTACATAGTGGACTTACCCGTAAAAGTCTTGTGGCTGAACTTTATCTGGATAACCTGGGGCAAAGAATGTGCCGTAGCTGGTGCAACCGGTGCGGGCACGGAGCGGCAGTGTTTTAGAATTTATAGAAGTAACATATAGCAAAATTTAGGAAGGTCAAAAGTTTTAGAATTTAGCGGAGGCGCTGCGTAACAGAATCTATCGACGATAAAATTTTTGGAATTTTAGGCAAGTGCCCGGCGGCAGAATTCTGGACTATTTGATTGGACCATATATCCTGCCTACTCGTCGTTTCGACGGGCGCATATACTCCATCTTCTTACAAGAGATATTCCCAGAATTGTTGGCTGACATTGCTACATCTATTCGAAGTAGAATCTGGTTCAAACATGATGGTGTTCCCTTGCATTTTAGCGCTTTTGTTAGGAATTCCCGTGGACGCCACAGGTGCAAACCGCTGGAAGGTCAAGGTGGACCTGTTTGCTGGCCACCACGATCACCAGATTTCTTATTTATGGATTTCTTCTTGCGAGGGCATTTGAAAAACACCGTGTACGGTACCCCCATTGATTCCGAGAAATATCTCGTAGCCAGACTGTCTGTTGCTATACTTTTTTATGTATACTTTTTTGTATGTATACTTTTTTGAAGATATTGATATTATTATGAAGAGTTGTACTGAAGTTTAAGTAGTTTAATTAATGAGCGATGACCTTCCGAATTTTTTAATTTCCAAATTCAGTTATAAGTACGTAGTATGTTTGTCTAAATATTCTAGTTATTACGTTACTAATCAGTAATATGCTCAAGTATTTGTGATACGGAATTGCAAAGTTTGTTTTCGTTTTTTTACAACTATATTAACTATAAAAATGCAGATGAATTTCAGATCTCTAAAATTTTTAAACTAGGTATTGAATTAAAAAATACATCACCCAGTGTGTATTGATTTTCATATATTGCTTTAATATAAGGTATGCTTTATGCGCAGGGAGTTGATATCATTGCTTTTTACTTCCTTGTACGAAGTAAAGGAAGTATTGGAATCACGAAAAATTCCGGGTATTATATTTCAACGAAAATATCCATTTTGACCGCTATCGAATGCAATTAAACGATGTTTTTGCGTGACATCTGTACGTAAGGACAGTATAAAGAACACTATTTCTCCAAACGAATTATAAAAGTGATTTAAAATGGATTCAGAAGAGATTTTTTCATGGTTTCTGTACGTACGTACATACATACGTATCTATTTATGTATCTCGCATCAAAAACGAGTAGCCTCAGAACGTTGAAATTTTGTATATAGGACCGCTATAACTTGTAGATGAGATGTGCACCTCCCTTTTTGGTTGCCATCGGCCGCATCGGGTATACCCACTCTGTTACTCGGCTCAATGAGTTTAGTTTTTTTTAAATTTTTATATATTGATAAAATACCTATTTTTTGCTTTAAAAGTGATTTAATTTTGTTCTTATCTTGCGGTTAAGGTTTTCATGCCTTTAACACATCTGTATGCAATATTTGTAGAATTATCAGCAATTTAAAAGTTGTTTAAGTGAGGCCAAGCCTAATTATTTTTAACATAGCAGCCATATTTATTTACATTTGAAACTTAGCAGAATAGTGGATTTGTTGCCGGTCTAGAGAAACTAAACTTCGCAACAAAAAAGTTAACGCCTTCTTTTATTATTGCGAATTAAATCATGCTTAATCCATTCTGGAATTATCTTTAAGTTATTAAATTATCCCGTATATTGACTCAGCATATCGTCTACTACAAATTAAATCAGTTTCCACGTCTCCAGTGTCGTTTTTGCTAAGTGAGACCAAAAGTAAACTTTCAGTTTTGTGCACCGAAAAGTCTGCCATTTTTCATGCTGATAGAATTGCTTGTTTTTGCGTAGAAACTGTAATTTTAATTGTAAAAATTGTTTTGTAATTGTTTTAACTATACTTGATGTTTTTTTTTCTATATCCTTCAATTTTTAATGAAGATATTTTGAGTTTTTATGCATATTTGCCTTGCCAATTGATTGAATGAAAAATATATCTCTAACGAAATTCGAGAAAATAACTGTTTCGTATTAGGAGCAAATATTGTCGCCAGTTCGCTCGGACAGAGGGAAATGTTTACGAGTAGCGTATGCGCATTACGAGTAGCGCATTAGGTGAGCGGCACTGAATCGTCTGTGAAAAACTGTTTCTTTTGTTTAATTTCTTTTTTATATCGTTTTAGATTTATTATAGTATTTGAATAGAACGATTAGATAATTCTTCAGATGATATAATTTTTTAGCATTCTGATTTATAAAATGAATGAGATGTAATGCTGTTAAGTGAACCTAGCTCCAGAGTGTCGCTATGGTAAACAGATATACTGAAGTTTAAAGATTGCATCTATTCTGTTGTGATTTATGCGCTATTGACGAAATAGAATTAATTCAATTCATTAAGTTTAAATGAAATGCAGGAAAAAATGTGTATAACTTAATATTCCATACAAGGAAGTCGTGGGGTGTACACGTCAGATTTTCTCATTCATGTGTTTGCATTTCTTTTAGGATATAAATAAAATCTTTTGCTTTTTGTTTTAAAGCAATAGATTCGACATTTATTGTTGTGTCATTGCAATAGAAGGCACAACAGTGAGCGACATTTTCTCAGTTGTTCTTTTTAGCTCGTTTCATATGTGAGTGTGTAACTTTCTTTAGGTAATTTCATTAAAACGCTTAAATTGTTAAATTGGCTCGCTGATCTCGTTTCGTATTAAGGGAACGGAAGCACGCAAATGGAGACTGTGCCACTCATATCTGAGTACTACCAAAACCGAATGACTATATAAAGTATTTTCTTCCTCCTTTCTGCATACCTTCGTGGTGTTAACGGTAGCACACTCGGCATGTATTCAAGAGGTCCATGTTCCAGTCCCGGCGAGGGCATTGCACATTTTTCAGCTTCTTGACATCGATAACCCTAATGACTCTACAGTGGCGCCCAAACTAAAAGGTGGTGGGTGATGATTCTTCACCATCAGGATTTGGCGATTGGGTTCCCTAATCCCCAGTCGCCTTTTAAAAGAGAGTATGTGAGGTATTCCCCCCCTTTCTGAATGCCTTCGTGGTGAACAGTAGCACGCTGGGCACGTATTCGAGAGGTCGACGTTCGAGTCCCGACGAGGGCATGGCTCATTTTTCATATTTCTTGCTTCAAAATAACGTAATGCCTTTTTTTTACTTTATTTGAAATTACGCTGTAAAAATCGGTCATGTTTGAGAATAATTGTAAACATTTAATATGACATATAAGCATTTTAATGCAAATATTTAATATAACATAACTGTAAACATTTGTAATTTAAAATGTTAATAAAGATTCAAGAATACATGCATTATATTCAGAATACGATGTCAAATTAATTTTTATTTCGGAATTATTATGTATGTAAATAACTGATCTCTTTATTCAAGACTGTGCTGTGTGAATAGTAACACTAGTTACAGCAAAGACTTACTAGTTATGTATTTCGTATATCGGTAAATAAATTCTCATTATACGAGAATTTCCCATAACTAACAAAAATTAGCAATATTGAATGCATATCTACCACTTAATACATAGACAATGTTGACTTTATTTTCAAAAGATGTTTCAAGCTACATACGTGAATTTTCTGCCTCTTCTTGATAATGTTATTTCCGAATTCCTCTCGGGCAATAATGAATTCACTTTACTTCTGGGCCTCGTGAAGCGGAAGCGCCCTTCTCTAACAGCACACTGTAATTAATAATTCGCAGTTATCAATACGGAATGACGGCAACGGATAATCAATTATTCGCTCTTCCTGGCGATTCCGCGCGACTTGCATCGACGAGACACTGTCGCGCTGCACAAGTCAACTGTTTCTGATATTCCTGTATCGACGAACTCGCGAACAGAGTACATTCGAATCTCTGTTCTAACCTTAATTAATATGATTACCATTTTGTTTTTGGAAACGCCTCTTTCTTGCTTATGAATGAATTCCCGTAGAAGTCTGACGGCAAAGAACGATAACGATTCTAAAGTGTCTTGCTATTTTAGTTGGGGGGACATGGGAAAACAAGAATTTAATAACAACTAAGGAGATCGTCCTGGATTTTATTCATAAAATTTTATTAAGAATGAACTGTAGGCGATTAAAAATTTACTATATCATTCACTTATTATCCAGTATTCAGAAGATCCGAATAAGAATGATGAGTTCGAAAGGTTTTTTATGCTTTATGTATTTCAGGAAACTGAGCTTCTTTTATTACCTCCCGCCAACCTATATACATCGGTAGGGGAGGTACCGTTTTCGGTCCAAAATCTTAATAGTGAGTTTTCAGTAAATAAGCACGAATTTATAGTCCTCACAACACGTTTCTGCTATTTTTGTCTGTGTGTCATGTGTGGGACGGTTTTTTTGTACACGATAATTCTTACACTGACTACCAATAAGTATTTAGACACCTGTGATAGAAAAGAAAAACTAACTTTATTCAAAATCAATAGTTGGTAGAGCCTCAACAAGAGGTATTTACAGCGGGAACCCTCCGAGGCATACTTTCCACAAGTCTTTGTATGACAGCTAGTGGTATTTTCTTCCACTCGGCTTGGAGAAGACATAGAAGTTCCTTCACCGATTTTGCTCGGGTAGTGCACCCCTGAATTCGGCGATGCAACTCGTCCCAGAGGTTCTCGATAGGGTTCAGGTCTGGACTCTGGGCAGGCCAGTTCATTCGATGAACTCCATTGGCACCATACCAAGCCTTGGTTAACGTCGAAATATGACAACTGGCATTGTCGTCCTGAAAGTAACAGGGGTCCAACCCGTAAAACTGCCACAACGTAGGAAGGACATTGTCATCCAAAATAGTGCAGTAGGCATCGGAGTTGAGCTTACCATGAATGGGGACCAAGGGTCCCAGCCCATACCAGGAGAAACACCCCCAGACTATAATTCCACCTCCGCCGAACTTGACTGTTGGCACAATGCATTCTGGCAGGAGACGTTCTCCAGGTAGACGCCAGACCCAGACCCTGACATCCGAACGGTAAAGGGTAAATCTTTATTCGTCACTCCAAAGAACCCGTTTCCACTGATCTACGGTCCAATTTCGATGTGCTTTGCGCCACATTAACCGAGCAGCGCGGTTGGACTTTGTGATCAAAGGCTTATGGGCAGCAACACGACCATGAAAACCAAGCAGATGTGCTTCCTTACGGATGGTATTCATTGAAACAATACTCCCGTATGTTTATTGAAACTCCTCGCGGATGACTGCCATCGGTTGGGTGCGGTTCTTCCGAATTTCTCTGGACAGCGCTCGTCGGTCTCTATCTCCCAGTTTCGTTGGTCTGCCGACTAGGGCACATTCCGACAATCACCGCTCACCTTCCACTTCTTAATCACATAGGACACTATCGATTTTGGGTACTTCAGATCGCTAGATATGTCCCTTAAGGAACATTTGTGATACCCGATAATTATACCTTTCTCGAAATCGGAGAGCTCCGAACTGCGAGGCATCTTGCATGCGACTAAAGCCGATGCTGTTTCCTACACGATATATACCGGCGGAGTCCGTGACGTACCTTAGGACCGCAGATATCGTCATTTGCATAGGTGTCCAAATACTTATTGGTAGTCAGTGTATATCACACTTCCAAAAAGTTTTATTTTCCCTCATTTAAGCTTTCTGCATTTATATTAAGAAGTGATATGGTTGCAGATCTTTAAGATAATTAACGAAACCAAGTTATAAGAGATCTTTAAGATATTTTTAAAAAGCTATTTTTAAGGTAATCAACCAAAAGGATACCTTACTTGAAATCCATAAAGGCCTGTCTACACTACCGGGACTCTGAGCCGAAGACGGCTCCGCCTAAGGGAAGAAAGGCACTCACTATTTTTACCTCCCGCCAACCTATATACATGTAATAGGCAAGGGAATAATCTTTTCGGTCCGAAAATTCTATAGCGAGTTTTTAGTGAATAAGTAAGAATTAGGATCCCCATAACATGCTTTTAATAATTTGACAGTGATCTCTTTCTGTATATGTGTGATGTTTTTTCGTTCTCGAAAACTCTCACATGAAACTCCGAAAAACTTATGTTTTCCAGATTTAATTCCTACAATTAGGTAAAGAGTTAAATTTAGGGTGAAACTGGACAACCAGGAAGGGTATTTCACTGAAAGCCCGTAACAGTCTTTAATGGACAACCGGAAGCTGTATTTTACTTGAGGCCCATGACAGTTTTTAAATGAAAAATTATATTAAAATATAATCCAGAGCTTTTCACTTTTAGCTGTTTAAGACTTTTATATTAATGGGAGCGACATATTAGATTTTAGTTAAAATTGATAAAACGGAAGTGATATTTGAACAGGCATTCGTAAAAATGAGATAATGAGATTATGCAAAACATATATAATGAGATTATGCAAAACTTTTGTAATTTGGTATTTAAAATAGGTTTAAAATTCGCTGGTATTTAAATTTTTTTTCACTTTTGTATCGAATCACTTTTCAAGTAAAAAAATGCTGCCACCAAATATAATCGCTATGTGTTATTTTTAAAGAAATAATGTGGCAAATATAAATAATCTGGTGAATACGAAAGGAAGTGTATGGCCACACTTAACACTCTGTCGGGAACTCTGAAGATATGCTTTTAAAAATTCTGTGATTTTAAGTCATTCATTCATAAATCCGAAACACTGTATGACTAGAAGCTATACTATGATCGTTGCGATATTTTCAAATCAAAGCATGAGAACGAATGGTATCGATGGGCACATTTAGTTAGTCAATGGAAATTCATAGAGTAGAACGCGAGATGGACTGCCTGAAATCGTTAAGTCGCGGAAGACCAGTTACCGACAGGGACTATCACACCAAGCCACTACTGGGTTTGATAGAGGCCGGAAAGAAGAAATTAGAAGATCTGAGGGGTAAGTATAAAGTTCTTTTTACACGTGCAAGCAGCACACTTACACACACTGCCCCCAAACGTAAATCTGAATCAGATGATACCAACACAGATGGTTTTAAGAAGCCACATAAAACTGCCAAAATACCTACACAAACACCCACTCCCTCAATCACAACACATAATAGCTTTGCTGCATTAGCAGTTCAAAATACACCATCCACCACCTCACCACCGGATACACACAGTAATAACACACACACTAGCACACAACACAAAACAAACCCATCACCAATCATGGTAAAACTACCAGAAAACACTACTTTTAACAATTACTTAAAACATCTTACAACAGTTACTAAAACCAAATTTCACGGCAAAATTACCGGAGAATACCTCAAAATATTCCCTGTTACAGAACAAGCCCACGATGAAATCATAACCTCATTCAAACACAATAATATCGAACACTTTTTAATTACTCCCAAACACAAAAGGCCTATCAAAGTAGTCATTCGCGGATTACCCATCACTACCCCTAAAGACGACATTATCTCAGACCTACAAAGCAAAGGCTTCATCATACATAAAGTCGCACAACTCACGAAAACACGCACCAAAACACCAATGCCACTATTCCAAGCTCAACTTCTACTCACAAACAACATAGAAGAAATTTACAACATTACACACATCGGATTATTCATGGTTAAGATAGAAAAATACAACACTAAAAATATTACACCACAATCTCATAATTGCCAACGCTTCAGTCACTCATCTGAAAATTGCTACTTCACACCCAGATATGTAAAATGCGCACAGACACACAAAACGAAAGACTGCCCCAACACTGGACACATGAAAAACTCAAAGTGCGCCAACTGCCTACAAAATCCCACAGCATCATATCGCGGTTGCCCGAAATACCCAAAACCCAAATCATCAGTTCGCCAGACACCCTATATTCAAACCCCAAAACTCAGTAACACCACCCAAACATAAACATATGCAAAAGCCCTTAATAATAATAATAATAATAATAATAATAAATCCACCCAACACCAAAATCAAGCCCCAGAAAACATTACAGATTTTATAATAGCTATTAAAGAACCTGTTAACTTTTTCGGAATCAATAGTTTAATACGCTGTGCAAAATTAATCAAAAACAACATAGACAAAATTAATCAAGCAGATTCAACACTCGACAAAATCTTTATACTCATATCATTTCTGTGAGGAAGTTAACATTTTTAACAAAGTCAAATTTCACATGACAATTACACCTGCTTGCACCTCAGAACTCCGAAGATCAAGCCGCGTCCAACCAGCACTCGTCCCTGAAGCACGTGACCAGTCCGATGCTGAAAGCCCAGCCTCTCCGACTGCCCACTACTGATTCTGCTAGAAGACAGCACTCCTCGCCTACAAAACTTTGCCTGCTTAAAGCATTCCCCGATACTTTGGCCTTGCACTCCTGAAGCACGTTAGAAGCGCGTCCTCTCTTCATGTTTTGAAAAACTATCTTCATGTTGTTTCTCTACTAAAGTTGTGTTACATCTCAGTCAAGTTCATTCAACTTTAACATCACCATAGTCGAACAATGACCGGAAAATGAACTACTTTTTCGACAGGGATAGGATTTCAGCCCAGGAGCCCTTCAAAAGGAACTTTTTGTTCACGGATATAGATAGTATAATCAGCCAATACATTTATCCGCTAAAATGAATCATTTATCACGAAACTCTTAGCGTGGCCTCATTTATAACCAACAAATTTTCTTGGATTTCAGCGCTAAATTGATTCTAAGATGTATTTTTTAATAGTGCTTGTTGAATGTCAGTTTTAGACTTTCTTCGTGATTCTTATCTAGAGGTGTAGCTAGGGTTTTATTCTTATCTAGATTCTTATCTTTCTAGGGGTGTAAATAGGGTTTCATTCTTATATAGAGGTTAGATAGCGCGCCAAAATGCAATGAGGAACATCAATTTGTCGCCCCTGGACGCTGCCATGGAGGTAAGAATAAAATTACTTTCTACCTCCATGGACGCTGCGCAGAGGAGATTCCTACTTGCATGGGATCATGCGTCCAAGAACCGATGTCCCCCCTTACCCCTCTGCTACGCCACCATTCTTGTCACCTCAACAGAAAGGAATGTAATGAAAGGCTTTTAAACAGCCAGTTACATAAAAATCTTGGCTCTTTATGTTGTTTATCACGACAAACTTTAAGCCTCCCAACATCAAATTTTCACCCACAACTCTGTTTAATTTGATGACCCTGTTGTACGTAGCCTTTTACGCAAGCACCCAAACGTTCCTTTCATTTATCAATAAATAAAATGCATTTTTGCCATCTGTCTATGACTTCAGAGCGCCATCCTACATCGGCAACGTTCGCTCTTTGAATGATCCTGCAAAGCAAGGCACAATGTCTAGCAGTCGCCCATCGCATTTGCGACTCTATGTTTTATTGTCGAAATGACATATTTTTATATGCTTGGCCTACTCTTATTGTTTTTTAATTACTTTTCATGGTATAGTAAGAATTTCTCAAAATTTTCTGCACTGAGTCAATTCCCCAGAATTTTTAAGAAGTCTTTCTGATGGCTTAATAATTTCCAAGTGCAATTATTGTCACGGTGCGTTTTGTTTTGCAACCTAAAGTTCTAAAATTGATTTGGGGCATTGCATACTTTGCGTGTTCTGTGATTCTCTTGTATACTAATCATGTCAGTTATTTGGAACCGAAGCGTCGTTTGAGACTAAAGCATTGTATTTACATATCATTTCTTAGCTTATAAGGTATTTCTCACCCCCTTCTTAACATGCCTTCGTTGTGTAATGGTCAGCATACTCGGTGCGTATTCGAGAGGTCCGAGGTTCGAGTCCCGGCGAGGGCTTTGTCCATTTTTCATGTCTCCTGCTTCGAAATAACCTAATTTTTTTACAAGATAAGTACATGATTATTCTCTTTGCTGTTTTGTGTTCTTAAATTTTAGAGCATTAGAGTAATTTTTAGGGTAAAAATAGGCACAAGTAAGCTGTGACAATATCATAGTCCTTGTGAATAAGGCTGGATTAAACATTAAAATGGAGGAGGATACCAGTAGTCAGATTTTTCTGTAAAGTTCGGAAAATAAGCTGAAGAAGTAATTAAAATACATCTTTTAAAGATTTGGAAGACTTCTTTGGAATGGAAATGTGAAATGTTATTTGGCTTTCACAACGGAGTTTTCATGTATAGTCCGTCTGCCACGAAAAGAGACTTTGTAAGTCATTTTCCCGCCTTCTTAGCATGCCTTCGTGGTGTAATGGTCAGAACATTCTGCGCGTATTCGAGAGGTCCGAGGTTCGAGTCCTGGCGAGGGCATTGCTCATTTTTCACGTGTCCATTGAACTAACCTAATGCCTTTACAGTGACGCCCGGACTAAAAAGGTGGTGGATGATGATTCTCCACCAACAGGATTTGACGATCGGGTCAACTAATCCCCAGTCGTACTTTAAAAGAGGGAGTATATAAGGTATTTCTCCCGCCTTCTTAGCATGCCTTCGTAGTGTAGTGGCCAGCACGTTCGGCGCATAATCGAGAAGTCCGTAGTTCGAGTCCTGGCGAGGGCATTACTCATTTTTCACGTCTCCAGCATCGAAATAACCTAATGACTCTACAACTTGACCTCGCTTGTTAGGAAGGGAATTTCATTTTATTACGGAAAAAAGTGCAGAGAATCTATCCGAAGTTGTGAATGAGTCCAAATTCCGTTATAGAGCAAGTGCTATTATTTCCGGTTTACCTAAATTAAGATGCTGGGATTGTCCGACATCAGCTGATATAGGCGTGACCAAATCTCGGCTCGTGATGGATAGACTATAGCGGTAGTTCACTTAAGGTGGTATAGTTTACTTACATGAAGCATAGATCTTCCAGTTTTTAACTGTAAGATCAGAACCATAGATATTGTTATTTCTACTGTTAAAGTGCTGATCGCTGCGCTAAATATCGCGCACGGGGAAGTAGCGTAATACCTACATATACACTTTATCTTGTTCTAAAATATCGGATTTATCTAATTATGAAACACCGTTCTAGTTCAGTTTACTTTCATCTATCTGTATACATACATTATATCGCATACAACCCCTATTGTGAATTGCGTCTCAGAGTAATATTCCTTAACTATTGAAATCTTTTCTACTCTGTTTCGTAATGGGCTCCCCCCCAGGTACTTCCTCTAGACTTGGATATGTAAGGCAGAAAATTGCCCCTAATTGAACTCCGTGAAAACAATTTTCGTTTAAATTAATTATGACACTTAAGAGCTTTTAAAATGGAAAAGTTAACGGTGAATTTGAGAATTTCTTTCTAGCTTCTTGAAGCAACGATGAATTTGAGAATTTCTTTCTAGCTTCTTGAAGCAACGATGAATTTGGAGGATATCTTTTTTATTTTCCTTTTTTAGTTTCAAACCGGCATTTGTGTTTGTCCTTATAAAATACGGTTTATTTCCTTTTTGGTGAATAATAAAAAGTATCTTCGCAGTTTAAAAATGCAAGCCTTTTCAATAACTTGGCTCGGCTATTTTTATCAAACACAGAGAGGAAATAATTTCTTTTCTGTGCATTTCTGATTATTGCAGATTCAGGCTCTTGACAAGAAACAGCCATGTTGTTCAAATAGTTTTGTGACAAGGGATCGCTAAACCGACATTGTTTTGTTTATTTTTATTCGGAATAATGAAAAAGCATCTTTTTCTGTGAGCTTCGTTTACTTCGATAAATAATTTCTTTTTCAATTTTGATAAATCGGAACTGAAAAATATTTGGACCTTCTTTTACAAAAAGACCTACAAAATTCAGGAACTAAAACGTTCAGCTCTTTTTACAAAGAAAATATTGTAGTTTTTTGAGTTGCAACTAAGCTATTTAAATTAACTAAACGACTAGGCTCTCTAAGATCCCAGTATAAGAGCGTCTTATATTAGCTCTTGAGCAGTGTTTATCCAACCTATTTGGTTTACCCCACCCCCGTGTTTTTAGATAGGATTAAATACTCCACGGTTTCACCTGAGAACCCACATTTATATTTTGGGCAAAAATATGTAAGAAAATAGTAATGATAAGGTTGCGTTATTTGTAAAGTAATAAGATTAGCAGTAAGCGCTCAGTTGTATTTAGCTAAATTGAATAAAGGATCGAAATACGAACTAAATTAGTAACCAAATAAGTTTAAATCTCCGCAATTAACTATTTGCAGTCGATCTCTGTACAGTGTTCCATTAATCACGATAAAGCTTGGATATCTGTTTGTGCGTCCGAAACTGTTAGTATCTAGATCTAAATTTAAGCATTTGAAGCGTTGCCACAAACGCAGAAATTATTTTTGTTTTCTTCTCTTGCTCATCTTAGAGCTGAGCTGAAAATTCGATTCATTGAATTTACTAAGCAAACTTTTCTAACCTGTATCTGTTTATGGATTTGTCAAGTGTGTTCTTAAAGTAGCATCTTTAGCTTCAAAAAGGCTGTAGCACTGATTTGAAAAAAGTTTGGAAAAACGGTTGAAATTTATTCTCTTTGCTGCCAACGAACATTTGTATGAAAAAACAGGCGATTCAAACTTTCATTGTTTTCAGTACAGTATTGTCCAAATATATAATTTGAAGAAATACTTTTGATTTTATTCACTGCTTTTACGATGATATGAAGTGAGTTAGATTAAGTGTTCACTCATATTTTAGATCACTAGATGTTACTAATGAACTAACACAGTGTATTTCCAATATATCTGGTATCTCTGCTTTCAGATATGCCATCAAAACATTGCAGTATCCAATTATTGCTGCAGCACCATCAGAAGCAACAGACAATATTTTATTCAGAGGAATTTTTCTAATTAAAAATACCTGTAGTATTAGCTTTTAGATTTGGGCAGATAATAACTTTTGGCAGATTTGTTGATCGTATATAGGGCGTACATATGTGAGAAGTATAAGGCATAATTTTTAAGCAAAGTTGACTCATCAAGCTGTATTGATGTATAAGAATTTTTTAAAACGTTACATAGAGATTTTTCCATGTTTTCAGCCATGTCGTCGGTTTTTCATTGAACGGTGTCGTGACTCCAAAAATTTTTTCCCTCTGTCATTTTGGTTAGTGACGTAATACTGTCGGTTAATATCTTTATGGCTGGTATAATCGGTTCTTCCTCGGCAGTATGCGGTTTTTCCTGATCTTGCAATAAGTAAGCAATTTTGTAAGAAGCATTCATTATCATCTTGTTTGGATGCTACTGTATAGAGACTTATCACTGTTGGTTGTTTCATACATATATTGTTTGAAGTTCTTGAAACTAATCCAAATCTCTGTCCTTTTTATTTGGGTGGACTTTTTACTCATGCTGTTGAAGGTTTCATAGCTTTATTTGAGAAAACATTTTGACATATTATAAATGTTGGCAACTTATTATTTGAAGAAGACTTGATGAAACCATATTTCAAATAATTAAGTGTACTACCATAATTTTTTATTAGGCTTATTAATAATTGTAACAAAACAAAAAGGATTAAGGATAAAGGAAAAAGCAATTTTTTTTTCAACTTGAAGATATTCAAAATAAAACTATTTCGAAAGGGACATTCTTCAACTATTTTTTTGTTATTCAAATACTTGTCTTTTTTTCCATGTTATTAAGAAGTATATGTAAAATAAATTTTTAATGTTTCAGTTTCCGTTACCACCAGCACCTCCTGTACTTATTAAGTCCGCGGGTTTCTGATGCTACTGAGCAAGTCACAGCTATAATATTATAATGTCTATAATCTATAATGTGTTTGTAACGGACAGGGTTTTACCTCTGATTAAAAGCAATAGCTCCTTTTGGCAGATAAATAGAATAAAAATGAAATAAGTTCACAAGATAGCACTGAGTGAGTTTTTTGTTAAAAAATATTTTTTAAGGTGAGATTGTCATTAATTAACATTAATTTTTAATTAATCATTATCAAGTTAGTGTAACTTTGAATCAAATATAAATAAATCTATTTGCTGGTAATGCATATTTTTAGTTCTCTTATTTTTGTCTTTCATTTTTCATATTTCGAAGTGTATGCAAAATGAATTGAAAATTAATACCCAGATAAGAAACTTTTAGAACTATATTGAAATTTTATTTCATCAAGGCTCCAATTCATCTTCTTTGCAAGTTAAATGAAATGGAATGTTTGGTGAAATGAATTTATTCAATTTTTGAAAATGCCGCAAGTCAAGAACACCCATTCGAAACCGCCATATCCGGCGCCTGAAAAATCATTTTGTCGCAATTATGAAACTACGTTTTGTATGTTTCATTGTAATTATCCCGTTTCAATCTTCGGGGCAGGGGAGGAAGGGTGAGATATATTCCTATGACTTCCTTTTCCCTCCCAACTCACTGGCTTCGCCTTCACAATCTTGTTTCGCGTGGAAAGAAATCCGGCTGAAGATAATGAAAACTGGGCTTCGTTTGAAAAGAATTATGAAAACTGAAAACAATAAAGTTAAAAAAAAGTGACTCGCTTTAATTCTCTTTTAAAACTGAAAATGAAATATTTTAATGAAATCTTTTCATTTTCATACATGTACCTTATTTGAGTCTCTTATCAAAAGAAATTATCAAAATTACTGCGTTCTCCATCCCAAAGTTCCATTTCTCGAAACTATTGTACGGAATAATGCATTTGCAGCGGTCGAAACATTTCGGATGCTCTTTCCATACTTGAGATTTTTTTTACGGCTAATGTTTCGAAGCAAATATTTTCTAGATTTTATTCTTTTATTTTTGAATAATTACCTACGCTTTTCCTGCTTAAAATTTTTCTGAAAAATTTATCATCATGCTAAGTTATAGCTAGGAATTAATAGTTATTAACTGCAATTTGAAACTATATATTTTTATTCCATCATGAAACGGCTGTAGAGGTTCGAAAGGTCGAACTGATTGCTGAAACTAAGAATTGGCCGAGCGAGCGGCTAGTTTTTAAAGAAATATTAGTAGATTCAGTTATGGTCGATTATTATTTTGAGGCTTTGCATTACTCTATAAATGTATTTCCATTTTACATACGTATATCTTGAGGGAATCATTCCGTATACTTGTGGCGTTTGCTTTGTTCTGGTTAAGTAGTCCAAACCCCTAACAGACATAAAGCGAATTATTGCTATGTGTGAAGTAACTACAGATACTTGGAAAGATTTAAATAAACTTTTTTATTTAAACAGAATTTGGAGGATAAACGCATGTTCTTGTTCTAACAAGTCAACTACAGTTTATGATGAGGCAACTAAAGTAACGGTCAATTTCAGTTTAAAACGTAGACTACACAAAGTAAATCTTAAGCTAAGCTGACACAGAAACTCTAACTGCCGTTATTTAAGTCAAATGTGGGAGCGATAACCTAAAGCCGGATAATTACAACTTCTGAGAGCTGGCAGGAACTAACGTAGCGTGCTCGCGAAAAGCAGAAAATGACGTCTCTCTTACAATTCAAAAATCTCAATTTAAATACAATCTTAACTGATTTGCATTCTGGTGAGGAAACGTAAAGGAGAAGTCACAGCTTAAATTATAAATAACTGCTTTGTTCCAAATGTTTTAGAGCTTATATAAAATTCAATATAATTTTTAACAGTACTTAATGTTTTACTTAAACAAGCTCACATAAATACAAGCAGTGAAAAATAAGTTTTATCAAAGTCATGATTGTGTAAAAAAGAAATGATTGTTTTAGTTCCAGCAGATATGTAAACCTAATTTTTAACAATTTTTATAAAATTTCTTAAGTGTAAAATCTCATGATTACTTGCATCTATCTATTCATCTACAAGCAAGAAGATAACGTCTATTTTACGATAGCTAGTTAACAAAAGGAAAGTAAAATTTGCCCATCCGAATCGAAATAAAAATGTTTACAAGTATGTAGGCGTTTCTTACTTCTATTTTTTCGCCCCTCCTCCATTTTTATCAGAATTGTACGAAAATATATTCAAATAAATATTAAAGAAAACAATCTTTATATATATGTTTATATATGCATTTTCTTGAACTCGCGTTAATGGTTTTGCGTAATTGTACCTATAGCAGAAACACCCAGAGTGTTATTTTATGCTTTAAAAATTAATTAAAAATATCTCAGCTCAAATTTTTCTATTATTCTTCGTAATATTATGTTTCTCGCAGGTACTTTTTAACAGTCTAATAGAGAATTTTTTTTTGTTTTTGTTTTGTTGCGTTCTACGAACTACAAACAGTTTCTTTTTCTAAGAATGTGGAGTAACAATTAGGTACTACAAAGAGTCTTTAGAAATCACCTGGAAGAATTTGTCATCGCCCATTCTAAATGTCTGTCAGTGATTGTTAAGTTCGTCTACTGTTTCTGTGAAGACTATTCTTAGCAATTACTGGAAATTGCAACAAAGCCCTAATATATTTTTAGACAAAAATACTACAATTCAGCCTGAGCAGGTGAGAATGTGCAGTAGCATATTTCTTGCGATCATCAGAATAATATTCCAATATTTTTCAAATATAGTGGCTTTTGGTTAGGAAATGAACAGATCTTTAGAGCAAGCTGGTAGTCAAAGGATATATTTTTCCATATTCTTGAAATCAATAACTTGTGCACCGATTTTTTTAGATGTAAAAGCTCGTGACTAGCATTGTGTTAATTTCAAATCGTAACTATTTCCATTGAGGATTGATTAAAAGTCTGGCTTTTTGCTTAGTATAGATAGTGGATTCAAGACTTAATTAAGGTGGTATAAAATCGTCAAGTTATCCGCCAAAAATTTTTACTACTATTTTACAAAATGATAACACAAAAAACGTCGATTGCTGTAAAAAAGTATAATTCCGTATTTTTTATTAAAAATATTCATAAGACAGTACCCAAGAGACTGTGTACAACTTCTTTGGTTACGTGAAGGTTGCCGGGATTCTGGGAAATTCAGTTTTTATGCAACGGTTCTCATCGATTTCATCGGTCTGTTACGGACTCTTAATTTTAATTTGTTTGACAGATTCAACTAATGTCAATACTCTCAATGTTGAATACTTTTCGCGTCTGTAATTTTTTGCATCCAAATACAGCTTGTTAGAGTATTCGGAAATATGCTTTCTAAATATTTCCTGGGATACTTTTTCTTTGTACGGTTACGGGCGGTTTCCCTTCAGCGATGAAAATACACTTTGCTCTTTTTTTCATATTGTTTGTCATTCTGAATCCACTAAGCATTCTGTATAACAAACACTATTAGAATATTTTTGCTTAAAAGTTGTTTTTGAGTAATTTTTATTTTATCTCAAATCGTATTTCAGTATGAACTTTCGTTTTCATATTATGCATTCCTATAAGAACAGGTATTTTAAGATCGTAAAGTATTTTCTTCCTCCTTACCGTTTGCCTTCGGGGTATGCTTGGAAGCATGTCTGATTAGCAGTCGGGGGGGTGTCCAAGTTCGAATCCCGGCGTAGGGCATTGCACATTTTTTGTTTCCTGATTCGAAAAAACTTAATGACTGCAGGATTATTATGGAAAACAAGTTATGCGGTTTCTCGATGCGCTCCTATAAGACAGCATTTGTTTGATTTTGATGCAAAATCCACGTGAATCTATTAGCTATTAATTAGTTAAAACTTATTAACCTTACTGCTTTACAAAAGCATTAATGACTTTTAGGACAGCCATTCAAGCTACTTCGACAAACCATCTTTTAGAAGTAACGGCTGAAAGTGAAATTAAATGAAGCTTTAAATTCCATCAACTGTGAAAATCATTATTACTGTTTCTCAAGGATACAGTTACATGTAGTGATTTAGTGACTGACAGCAATGAAATGAGTAACCGTTGGCCAAAATGGTGGACGAAGATACTTAAAAAATATGTTTTTAGAAAATTCTTTGAAAATCATGAAACAGAAAATAATAAAGCGGACTGAAAGTAAAATATGGTGAACATTCAAAGACTGCTATTACTTATTCAAAAATAAATTTCATGAAGAGGTAATAGTAAATTTCACAATAAAACAAGCTGTGCTTACTTGAGTGAATACCGAGGGTGGATGAAGAAGTGATATCCAACTAATATGTGCTAATGTGATGAAATATGATCTCCTCCTGTAATGGATCCAATTTCAAAAAAGACTTTCAGCAACGTAATAGTCTTGGTAAGCTATACTCTGATGCCAGCATTTTACACAAGTAATGCTATATGACTTTTACCTATTCTTGATTTTTTGTTTTGCTTTTTCAATATTTTTACTTCCTCTTCCTTGCATGAAGTAAAGGAAGTATTGTAATAGCGAAAAATTTCAGTTTCAGATTTCAACGGAAATATCCATTTTTTGCGTGACTTCTGTATTCATGGGCTGCATAAAGGACTCTTTATTCCAAAACGGACTGTAAAATGTATTCAAATGGGCTTTGTTCGTGGACATATATTTCCGATTCCAGAAGTACTTTAAGTAACGAAAATATTCATATTTTGGCAATTTCAAATTAAAAAAAAAATTTCGGGCAAATAACGGAATTTAACTTTTAATGCAGTCTCCTGGTTCAAGTATTTATATCTGGGAACATTCTGTATTCCTTAGGAAAAAATAAAAATGCAAGACATTTTATAAGGTATTTTCTCCCTCCTTCCAGCAGTCCTTCGTAGTGTAGCTGTAGCATACTAGGTTCGTATTCGACAGGTCTAGGTTCGAGTCCCGCGAGGGCGTTGCTCATTTTTTATGTCTCCTGTTAAAAAAAAACCTAATAACTCTATAGGTTGCCGTACGACAAAAATTGACCGGATTATTTAATTTTAAAATCTACAGTTTTTGATGTCATTTTCAACTTGTCTTTAGGAATCGATTAATTAAGTTAAAATAATTCGAGGGAATATATAAGTTTGAAAGAAGTGCAACAAAAAAATTGTGTTTAATTTAATAGGCCATACAAGAAAATCATGTTGTGTCCACAACAGATTTATTGCTATTATTATTGCTGTATTCTATGTATGTTTTTGTTTTGTTATGTAATGTGATGGCAACTGATAATGTTGCATTCATTCCACTTAATCTACTCTAAGCAACTTCATAAGATTGTCCGATGGCTTTTCGTCCCTTAACTCAGGTACTGCAATACAAATTAACAATAAACAAGTACAGATTGAAACAAGGCCAGCCCTTATGCGTTCCTGTAGATATATATAAGATACACTCTAATTTTTGCCCCCCCCCGTTTCGAGGGAGAAAAACCCCGCAGGAGGAGGGCGGTTCGAGGATCTCCTTCTCCTCTTCCTCTATCACCAAACCCTCGAGAGGACTCTCGGCTTGTCGTGTATTTTGAATGCCCTGTTGCCACACGCATACTATACGCATACAAACATCCATGCCTTTTCCGGAATTCGAACTTGACACATAAGCGTCACTAACCACTGTACCGTTTGGGGGGAGCGATAAATAGTAAATATATAAATGCTTATGGCCTCGTAACGGAATAAACGCTCGACAATTTCCTATTCAAATATTAAAGCCTGACGACCTGATTCTTTTGTTAGCAATGACCTTTGTTTTACTTAATTTTGTTTTTTATATGTTTAAGTTGTCAGTGTTCTTTCTGTAAGCTTAGATTCTAAACGAACATAGCATGCATTTTTTGAAGGTGTAGAGGAAACAGTAGAAGTGCAGGTAAGATTCAACATAAGAAATGACTCTCTGATTATAATATACCTTAATATTTAGGTATTACATTAAAATTTTTGTCGATTTGAACAACCCCGACTCTATTGAGTAGATCGGTTTAAGGAAAAATTTGGGAAGTCAGGTATGACTGTGTATATGTACGGTAGTATACATTGGCTTTATATGTGCTAGATATTGCATTTATGTTCTTTCTGTTTTGTTCCTTACGTTTATTGATCGAACTCTTAAAATGGATCTTAAATTACAGATTTATATGCAAAATAAGTAAGATAAGTTCATGAATAAGTTCATTATTTATTTATGTTGAGTAAAAATAAAATTTTTTAAATGAAGAATCTATCTATATACATAAGCTTATTATTGTGGTTTAACATCTGCATCATAACGAAAAAGCACAATGTTCATTAATTACTCAGATTTTAGATAGCATGCTATTTTTATTCTGTTCGTTCAAAAAGATCCAATGGAAGCATTTTCAAAAGGAAAAGAACAGAACCATAATTTTTTTTTTCCTTTGCGAAACTCAAGCAGGTTAAAATAGAGAAGACCTAGGAATCCGTTAGACCTGTTTAAGCGAAAATATTCGAAAAGAACTGAAAAATTGATTGGCAGTTCCTGCATGCATGGAGAAACGTGCTTTTGAAAAAGAAAATTACCAAAAATGTGTTTGTTCTTCAGAAAGATGGCAGGTGAAAAATCATTTCCTATGCTGCGCATGAAAATTGCGATAGAAATTCTTCAGCGAATTTATTCCGAGAAAGTCTAGGTCTAAAAGAAATTTCTAGAAGCCTTTCTTCATGCATTCGTTACCTTCTTGCACATGAGTATATTTCAGATATGAATAAATCTGTATTTTGTTATTCTGCATAATATGACCTTTCCGTATATCACTTTTAAATTACTTTCGAATGTATCACGGATTATGTTTTGGCGTAAAATTGTATCAGTTGATTTGAAACCACTCTTCAACGAAAATACAGTAGTTGAGAGGTAAGATATATTCAGATTTATGATTTTGTTTTAATTAGGATGGGCGTGTTTTTTTCTTACAAATAAGAAAAATGTTGCTGAGCTTTTATTATCGGGTGAAACTTTGAATGAAATTTATTTATGCTCTTAAGCTTGAAGTTAGGGGGGAATTTATGGAGCATTTGGGAGGAATGAACGTCTTTTTCAGAGTTTTATTTCTTTATTCATAGCACGCGGCCCTTTTTTCATTGTTTTTTTAATTTAATATTCTTGGATTATTGTATATGCAGTTGTCAGTCTTAATTTGTTACATTTTAAATTGTAATATAATTGCCTTATTCTTTAGTGCATTGGCATTCGCATTTTATGACGTTAAATTTAATTTCCTCTTGCCCAAAATTGTGAAGTTATTTATAAGTTGACCAAATTTAAATTTCTGTGTAATCTAATCTGTATGATTGCGTCTTTTCTCCACAAAAGAGTTTTTTCTCTTAACAGCTGGAAATACATTCTCGAAGCGGAGGCTGATCCAAAGAAACGAGCTGCAAGGCTCAATGTTGCTCTCATTACATAACTTAAATATTTATGACCCTCAACATCCTTAAATTCAAATAGTTATCTCCGTTCATGACATAGCTATTCTGTAACAATCCAAAACACTAAAAAATGTTTACAGCTAACAGCTCATTATCTTGACTTCCTGTAAGCATGTCTTACAAATTGGAGAATTTCAGTTAACACCAACATCAGTTAATATCAATCATCCAACCTACCATGCACATTATATTATTTGAAGAAGAAATACCCTGAAACCAAGAAAGTGCATACCAAAGCATCATATTTTGTAATAAATTCACTTTTATATTTCATTTTGCCGAACTCAGAAGTAAATTTATTATTTCCTTAGCAAACTTAAGACTTCTTCACGTAAAATACAGCAATCTTTCTTTTTAAAATAAAGTGTTTTTTTAGAAAACTAATCGTTCCAGCCTTACAGCTTACTCCACGTGGGATCATGATGCGAAAACAAAGCGTTATAAAATGCAAATTTTACAAAATAAAACCCGTAGAGAAGCAGTCAACGCTTCTTGATTTCCAGTAATAGCACATTACATACCAGTGTAAAAATCGAAATATCAGAAAATTCATTTTCAGAATTGCTCACTGTTTGTACTACAGTATTAAACATCCTTGAATCTCTCTAACTGCAATTCAAGAATCGTGACCACAAGAAATATATCTTGGCAATTCTTTTATTTTGTAAGATCCAGTTTCATTTTAAGGTGGCACTTTGCCGTTCCTCACGCAAAGAAAAACTTAAATGTCTCTCATGGACATCCCACTGCTAATTATTATACCTGTTTATTCTTACCTGCAAAAATGCAGAGGAGATTACTTCCTAGAAATTCAAAATATCATATGTTGTTATAGAAGATTTAACATTCTCGTGCGAACAATAATTTAGAATGAATACTTCTAAAGAATAACATAAAACTCATTAACTCTTCATTATTAGAAAATCAAATAACAAATTAAACATTCATTATATAAAATCATTATATAAAAATCTTTCATAAATCCTTTCGCAGGCTAAAAAATATCAACACAGTTTAAAGCAAATACGTTCGCCTGTTTTATAGACTCAGATCATTGTTTATCGAAAAAAAATACCTTGCAAACAAAAGCAAATAATTCAAAAATTAATGTTTATTGTGGATTAGAAGTAATGACAGCATTATTTTTACCAATGAAACCATTCGATAACAGTTTGATTATATGCTGCCACATCTTTCGTTTGATTTCCTGTTATTGCCAATACATTTAAAATTGGAATACAATACATTGGAAATTGTTCTCTTCATTGACAGTACAAAACTTCTTAATATTGTGACGACAAAAGTAAATTTCCAAGCTCTTCATATCTCGCTTAGCACTAACACCTTGGTTTAAAGCTCCATCCAATATATATTTTTTTTCTACTGAATTTAAATGATATTATAGATTAGTTCATAATTAGCATTAATTTGTATACACAATTTCTGTTTAAATTATAATTTTTATCTTAAATTTACTATTTTAAGTAATTACTGTTTACTATAATTTAAATTTCATTCCTTGCAGCAATGGCGCAATGAATTGTTTAAATTTAATAAATAATTAAATAAAATTTACTGTTATGAAACATTATATATATATATATATATGTTTAGGCGTGGAAAACAAAAGATTCAAACGCCCGCACCAAAATCAAAAGGGGAGGGGTAAGAAATGTCTTCCCCACCCTTAATTATTTCCTTTGTTAACTGTCTTCACTTCTCTTCACACTCTATCTCCCGAAGATATAAAGGCAGCGGCTGAACCTCGAGAAAACCGAAAAACTTCTTTCTTCCGACTATTTGTCAGCGTCCTGCTGCCACGGGTTGGCCCGTCTCGACCAATAGCGAGAAAAGCGGAAGAGGTCACGTGGGAGCGATAACAATGGCCGTTCATCTGTTAAACAAAGTTCTGGCGCGGTTTTAAATCGTTTTCGCGCTCTTGAAAGGGCTCCAGCGGCAATAACGCTTCGCTATCGGAAATCTTTTATGCAACGCCCGGAAACACTAGCAATTAAGGCTTTTAGAACCGGGCTCAGATTACGCCCTATAAGGGCTCTTTTGGCGGGAGGGGAAGTTAATGAAGTGAGGGGGGTAGAGGTGGAATTAACTGTTCTGCTTATAAGCATTAACTCGCTATGAATAGATGTTAAGCAATTAAAAGGGGCAAATTTTTACAGCCTTTTTTTCCCTCCCGGAAGAGTTATTCTAGAACACTTCGATGGCAGCTATTTAGATAGGTAATATACGGTGTTAGTTATTAAGGTACTATGGTTGAAATTAATCAATAACAACTTTCATGTGGAATATAAATAGTAATAATTAGTTTGTTAATGTAAGGGACGCTTATTTTAAAAGTAAACTGTAATGCGTTTGTTATTGCAATTTATCTGTTATTTATTATACGCTATTATCAGTTGTAGTATTACTGCCAAATGTAATCCATTGTAATAATCCCACTGCATTTATGGAATAGATTTTAAGATGTATTTTTCTATAATTATAAAAAGTTGTTCGCTTACTCTTCCTCTTCTTAGGAAATTACTTCTCCTCTTACTTAGAATATGTACAATTTCTAAGTAAGAAGGAAGGAAGGAAGTTTTCTAAGAAGAGGAGTTACTTCTCCTCTTCTTAGAAAATGCACAATTTGTTTCGAATTGAGGCATCGAAATTTGTCTATTTGTAAACCTTATAAGACTATTTCGAATATGCAGCATTCTTTTATCGGTCTCTGTAAGTCAACTAGAAATTATACGAGAAGAAGGAAGTTGGAGCCTGCCTGAAGATTTTAACTGTCTGTTCTTTTCTAATAATAGACTAAATATTATGGTAACATCTTTATTTTCAGATGCATCTGTCTGATTTATATCAGGAGTGTCCAACAACCCGAACATGATGGACCGTTCGATCGCGAAGTGACTTTTTGCCGATCCCAGTTGACAAAAGATGACTTGAGAAAAAAAAATAAAATTGGAATCTTGAGGTTAATTTAAGAGCTCAACAAAATGTTTTTAAATGACCGTACTTAAATCATGTGCTGTGATTGTTTTACATTCAGAATAAATTAGCATGTGTATGTGCATATTATGGGTATATATATATATACATATAAACCATTTTGTGTGGCGGATTTCTAAAAGAAACTTCTTTTGGAAATGTGAGATTCACTTTTTAATGATTTTCTCAGAACAAGAGTAGACTAGAATTATTGCCGCAATTAAAAATCTGCAGTTGTATAGAAACAGTCTTGCGCAGGAAAACGAGAAAATGTAGGAGTTATATAATGAATATATGAATGAATTATATAATTACATTAAAAGATGTTTTTGTTATTCCCTAAAATTTGATGAATCAACAGATATAACTGATACAGCACAATTGCTTATTTTTATTCGTGTGGGTTTTAAGATTTATCCAAAGAAGAATTGTTGGGTATGATTTCTTAGAAAGAATATACTCAGTTGCTTTAAAAGATGTAGATATACTGAACTGTTTTAAAAGCTTCCAGAATAATTTGAAACTACCACTTTTTATATTAGTTTCAATAACAGCAGTTTTAACAAGAGCAATGATGAGCCGTATAAATGGATTTATCTATGCCAAAATGATGACGAAATTTCAAGTGTTTTAAGCTACACATAATTTACGAATAAATATTAAGCAACCGCCATCCCCAAAAACCATTATTAATTGCATTTGAAGAAGTTCTCTCAAATGGCGTCTATTCCAGTTGCAATTTGATGAAAGACAGCCAAATATTATTATTGCATTCCGATATAAGGTGGATAAGTGGATGTAAATTTCTGCAACTATTTTGTGATTGAGTGATTAATAACTGTGAAAAGCAATTTTCTCGATAAGCAAGATTAAGAATGTGCAAGTATAAATAAGTAACTTTGATTCAGCGTTTCCTATATATTTTACGTCGAAATTAAGCGATTTAAATTTAGAACTGCAAGAAAATAAAAACAGTAATTGAAATGATTAGTAGCATTAATGCATACAAAACAACATATATTATGCTAACAGAAGATCTTCGGCACGTCAGTTTGATTCACTATCCAAATATGTCCAGTCATGTAAAAAATATATAAATTGTAATTATAGCATTGAAAGCTACGTTGTAGAAACTGAAAATGTGATTGAAGACACTGAGGTCAGATTTCATGAAAAAAAAAGTTAAAATAGAAAAAGTTATTGTACAGTATCTTTCTTTTCCTTTCAAAAAGGATTTAAATATAAATAATACTGCCACAAAATTTCTAACGTACTTAACAGTGAAAAAAAGAAATCGCTTTAGAAAAGGAAATTATAATTATACAAACTGATTTAATCTTACAAGAGAACTTGAGGATTTGTTTTTGGAAACGCTATCCAGAAAGCAATTTAATATCACCAAATTTAGCAAATATATCTATTCCTGTTTTAGAACAACATCCTTATGAGAATCACATTTTCCATATTTAAATTTCACGAAGATTAAACTTCGTTCCGTACTTACTGATCTCCATATTGAGGATTTGTTATCATTGTATTTGTTTGGATACATACCAAATTATGAATGCTTGGTTGAAGACATGCAGATGCAGACTTCTCATTAATGATAAGATAATAAAATAAAATTTTTAATTTGTACTATTTTGTGCCTATTATTTAATTAATGAATATTATTAATAGAATATAATGTTGGTTTAATAAACTCTCCCCCGTTGTCCCTTTTAGTGCGCAAAACACAAGTTTGAATGTGTTAAATGTCAAGATTTTAGTAGGTAGATCGCTAATCGGTTTGTGTTGTTTCAAGAAAGAAGTCGTATTATGTGTGTATTAATCGTCATGTGTATACAAAAGTTGGCTACACCAAGTCTATATGCAGCAGAGTTAGGTCTATATCTTCAGGCAGGTTTTACTGTATCTTGTGAGTTGCAGTCAAATTTACCTGCTTATTTTTGATGAACGTAGCGTTCTTTTGATTGATTTATGTTTCTATTTTTGTTTATTTATATTTATTTATTATTGATGTCTTTCCTTTCATATTCGTGTGCGCGCATAGGTCATTCTTTAGTTTAGGAAAAGATTGTCTGAATGTGTGTATAAAATCCTTGGGCAAATTAAAAAAAAATAGTAATAATAATTTAAATTAAAATGATGCATGAAATTTTGAATAGACTACTTAAGATAAGATAATTAATGTTGCTGAAAACATACTGATGGCAGGGCGACAGTAAAACAAACAGCAAAATGATGAAATAGTAATCATTTCTAGCAATATTAAAATCTCGAGCAATTTAACTTATTCAAATTCTTAATATATTATATATATATATATATGTATAATTTGCAAAACTGAATGATACTTCCGCACACACTCAACATAGGATGTTTCCAAAATTCTAAGAATTGAGCTGCAATTAAATTCCTAGAACTTAACAGGAAACGCTATCGGCCAGAGAAAAGTCTCGATAGATTTTCGCAGCTATCCCATGCAAATATTGTTCAGTCCTATTTAGTTGTTTGACTGATGTGTACAGATTCAGTTTTGTAGCACAACTTTTGCAACTATGGAACATGCGAAGAAAAGTCATTTTCTTTTTGTGGGAAGAGAGTGTGAAAACTTCAGAAATCTCTATGAGGAGTCTGTTTAGTGTGTGCATGGAGTATTTTGTAAGGAGAAAGAGAGAGAAGATATCAAAATTTTTCTTTGAAGACTGCTACAAAATTACACTGGTGTGCAAACATTAAGGACGAAGTCGAAAAATTAGCATATCAGCTGAACGAAGAGGCAGAGCGGACAGAAAGACCAATCAGGAGATTAAGTAAGGTGATGTACAATAGCACATGCACAGATATGCAGGTAGACGTAATGGGGCAGTGTCTGAGTAGTATAAAGCATGTTGTCGGTTTAAGATCAGTATTTCTGGCAAAGAGATTGCACGCCGTATAGCAGTTAAAATCACACCGAGTTGCTGCCTCAGCGAGAAATGGCGAATAATCAATCGCCATCTGGATGCTTTTACTCCAGGTCGAATCATTGGGAAGTTGGAGGAAGGCCGCAGTGTGACAAGTGTGGCTGCAGAGTTCGGAATTGCTCACAGCATCGTTTCACGACTTTGGAGACAATTTCAAACTACAGGAACAGCTATCCGGGGGTTTAGTAGGTTTAGTAGTGGTCGTCCACGAGGAACCACACCCGCAGATGACCGGTATATTGCCTTACAGGCCAGAAGAACAGGCGGCA
>KK113587.1:1052868-1080878 GCA_000611955.2 Stegodyphus mimosarum | reverse complement strand
AATCCCGTCAAGCATGTACGGAACTTACTAGGGAGACCCGTGGCAGCACGTAACTTATCGCCAGTAACGATTCCGAAACTGCGATTGGTGCTACAAGAGGAACGAGCAGCAGTGTCTCAACAGCTCATTAACAACCACATATCCAGCATGCACAAATGATGTGAAACCTGCCTAGCAGTCAGGGGAGATCATATCCCCTATTAAAGACAAGATGTTTCTTGCTGGACACCCATCACAGGGATGTTTCGGCCTTCAGTCACATTGCGTTCCATGCTACTTTTTCAATAAAGCTTCTTTTTATCCCTCTGATTTCTCTTTTAGTAAGTGTTGATTACATTACTTATGTCCTTACGTATTGGGGATCTTACGGTATTAAATGTGTTGATTTGGAAAGCTTTTGTACAAAGTTATATTGAAAAAACCGTCTCGTCCTTAATTTTTGCACACTAGTGTAGTTTTTCTTTGGGATAAGTGTATTCAATGTAATGGGGATTATGTTGAAAAATTGCGTTGAAATATTGATAAAAATTGACGAAATAAAAAACTATCTAAATCCCTAGAACTTTGAAAATATTCTCATATACACGAAAATATCATTCAGTTTCCCGGGAAAACATACGTTTTGCATTTTATGTGATGAAAATAAAAATATTTTACGATTTCTAATTGCATAATCTTTTTTAAAAATATTGTAAATTAAAAAATTAAATTTCCTTTCTTATTTTATGTTAAGAAAGGAACATGAAGCAAGAAAGGTGTCTTTTGCCCCCGCTTAAAATTAGCAGCAGAATTATTGGAGTTTTCTGATTAACTGCTCCCAATTAGCTCAACCGATATTCTAATGTCCTGTTTTTTAACTATGCACGTTGTAAGCATTTGCAATGTATTTAGGTCGGAAGGATTTTTTTTAAGGATGTCTCTGATCAAATCAAAAAGAGTTGAGCTAAATAGAAACCTGCTTCTGTTTGACTGCGCCAAACTATACGTCATGCCGTACCGGATAATACATATACATATAGGTCAATTAAAAGTATTGGAAGATGTTTTAGAACGATATATCATTCCTATGTTGCAAATTCCTTTAGTTTCTTCATGTAACTTACAGAATGAGGTCTCTCACTGGTCCCTTTCTGGGAATATTTTCTTTCAGTGGAGGGTATATTTAGCGGAAGAAGTCCAAAAGATTCATTGGATCGGGACATATTCATTCGTTCTGTCTTGTACCAATCCTTTGGAAACGCGCGCTGTGATTACTTTTCCTATCCTTGTCTCCGAATTCCGGTAATTTGGCTGTTCACCCTCTCCTACCTCCATTCTACTCTACTTTCTCCCTCTCCTCTTTCCTTTCTGCAATGATTTCTAGGTGTCTGTCTGTCTCAGCGCATTTGTGATTTTGATGGATCGCGGGAAATTTTGCCCATCCTTTATTCTTCGCTTCGATACATAGAGTTTGTGAGCTTTTGCTGAATTTTATGCGGGATACCGAATTACTTTGCCATGCAGAAGTTTAGGTAGTAAGCTTAAGTTCAGATTATATGTTCTTCTTGTGTGTGTTTCTAAGGAAAAGTTGATTGTGTTGCTTTTTATAATGCAATATACTAAGCATGGGGTGATGGTGAAAACAAAAGTGTAGTTAAGAGCATGTTTTATCTTTCCTCTCGAGAGCACCGTGATAACATGTTACTGAGCATGGTTTTTTTTTAGATTATGTCTTCCATCTTAAGAAATACAGAATTAAAATCAGGTTATAGAAAAAATGGAATAAATTAATAAACTTAAAGCATCATTTTATACAAAGACTCTTTGGCTTTATACGAAGAAGTCTTTTCGAATAAATCTATAATGATATTTTCTGAAACTCTTTTCCTCTAGTGATATTTTCTGAAGTTCTTTTTAACTTGTGTATTTTCTGAAGCTCTTTTTCTATAGTGATAATTTCTTAATCTTTTCTTCTCCAGTGATATTTTCTGAAGCTCTTTCTTCCCTAGTGATATTTTCTACATTAAAGAAGCGAAAGATTTTTTTGAAAATTCCGAGGGTGTCAGGAGAAGTGCAGATTAACGAGGAAGAAGGTTTGATTAATATTTCTTCATGTACGTTTATCAAAACATAAATGTAGCTGTGGAATTTTCAGAGCATAATTACCTCAAAATAATTGAAAATCTATGAACGTTTATAATCTTCTTGCCAATGTTTTGAGAAGAAAGTGAACATTCGAACTTTGCAGTCTTCGTGCAATAACAATGCAGCAGATTCCAAAACGTAAATTAATTCCAGACTAATAATTATGTCTATTCTATAGTTTATCTTCATATTTTTACGTGCGTACGGGTGCGTAATGGAATGCTCACAGACCCAATGACAGTTTAATAAAATTTGTTTTTCCCGTAGAAACACTTTACAGTTCTAGAACTTTCACAACAGAATTCGTACAGCTCTTCTGGGTATGACAGAGCACAGTTAGTAGTTACCACTTCAAACTGCTACGAACGTGAAACACAAAACAATATAAAAGGCCTTAAATGATCTCTCAATACTCAGAACTGAATTTGGAATTAAACTAAACTGATGTTTTCTCCGGTCTTATATGCATTCCCCCGACCGACGAGAAATTTCTAGTACCATCGATTTCTCAAAATTGTTGGAAGGCATACGCAGTTACTGTTACATAGCAGGGGTTACAGTTACAGTTAAGTAAGAATAGGCCCATTCATAGCTACATAGGTGTAGGACCAAAATGTCACAAATGATCGTGAAGTGCGGCGACTTTTGAGGACTTTTCGCGAAATCTGCCGGCAAAAATTAATCGCCAAGACCGTCGCCTGCTTGGCTTTATCTCGCCAAATTGGCGAGATAGACATTTACCTCAATGTTAAAACAATGTTACCTTGCCCCTATAACCTTATATTTCGGGCGAAGCTTCGCATTCTTGAGGCCTTTTATGTTACATTAAATAACAGATATTACAATTTACTTATGATTTCACTAAAATTATTTACATGCATACAAAACTCTCAACAATATATATGATGTATTTGTAAAGTAGTAGTGTTGTAGAGACAGGTTATTTCGAAGCAGAAGACATGAAAAATGAGCAATGCTTTCACCGGGACTCGAACTACGGACCTCTGGATCGCATGCTTCGTAGGCATGCTTCGTGAGTTTAGCATCAGTTCGAAGCAGCACGAAGGCATGCGAAGAAGGTGGGAGAAATACTTTATAGTGTGTAGGACTTTGCTTAAAATTGTTATTCAATAATTATGTATTAAAATTTGTATTGTAATAAGTTAAATTACATTTACAACATTACTTTTCGTACATTATTAAGTCCGCTTTTCCTACGCATTTGATTATACGGCATAAATGATGAAGTACATATTTTCTTATGCATTGGCCTGTAAATTTAGCCTTACTGTTCATTTTATTTCATGCTTCATTTATTATGGTATTATTTTGTTGCGATGTCTTTAGTTAACAAATACTGAAATATTATATTGCATTTCGTAGAATGCAATTCCTTTACCTACCGCTAGGGAAGTTTGACTTTTTCAATCTGAATTCCTCTGCTACCAGCATAATGCAGCACTTTCGTCGTTTCCCCGTGATCATTCGAAAATGTACTATGTGTTTTGATATCAGGAAATAAAATACCCTCGAAAGGGAGTCGATTTATCGAGATGCCATTTTATCCATGCAATTCGGAACTTGATAGCTCCTAAATCTATCCATTCATTCAGTTCGCAAACAAAGGAATTCCACAAAAGCTCTCTTGCTGCTTTATTCCTAGACGAGCAATCCAAACAACAAGAAGTCGCGGGGAGATAGCTGGAAAAGGAAGGGGGGAAAAAACTACGACTTCGACTTACTCCGCCGTTCTATATCTTACTTATTATTATTTTTTCCCCGAGATAACACAAAGATCTTCAATTTCTGGAGCCGGCCTACCTCTGTATTCCATTTTCGATAAAATGTCTATTTTGGAAGCAAGTTCTATTGTTAGAACATATATTTAACGGGTATGTACAGAGTAATAATAATACGTATTTGAACTCCATCATAAAAAATCCCAAAAGGAGAGATGCTGCCTTAGATATCTTTTTTTTTCTCTGTTATTCTGCAACAAACATTCTACATTCGTAGAATTCGTTCTATTCAGAACCGATGAGTTTGCTGACGCCAGTTATACCCTCCGCCCCCTTTTTTTAACACGTTATTCGATAATGTTGTGTAGATTTGTGTATTTATCTCTGGGGTGTCAGAGAATAAATAATAAATAAAAGGTCTTCTCCAAAAGAGCGATGTTGACAGAATCGTATTTTTCGAAATGGCATCGCCTTTTCTTTTTTCTCTCCTTCCCCCCTCAAGATGATAGAGGAAGGATGACTCAAAGTAAGGGATGGCCGAGAAAGGCGAATATATTCCCATCCCCCCTTCTAACAAATTGAGTTCGATCGCGGGGTCGACGCAGGCCACTCTCCATATTTTTAGAAAATGATTGCGAATTCATAGGGTGCGATTTCATGTTTTCTAAGACACAGGGACTGTATATGCGTAAGAATGTATACATACTTTGAAGACATCCTCCTTAAATCCATGTGTTTTAAAAATCGCCAGCAAATCGATTTTATATGCGTGTAGCAAGGGTTTCATTAACGCCATCCGAATTAATGCTCGCACAATATAACGCGGATCTGAAAAGCTGCAAAATTTGGAAGTTTCTTTGTAAAAAATATTTATAATTGAATTCTTACAGGGCGCTGAATTTACGCTAATTCTTATCAGTACTATCAAATAATTGCACTTACCGATAAATAATAGCTGATGGATTTGAGCTAAATGATTTCCTTCGACTGATTGATTACACGTAATAGCCTCTTTCTTCCTCATTTTTAGAGTGCCGAGTGGTTAAGACCGCTAAATACTGGTAGTTCTACCTGGCGTGTATTCGATTCCAGGCGAACAGATTGGCTGCATTGGTTGTCGTGGTTTTCCGCATGTATAACGTGAATACGAAGCGGTTTTCCTTAGGAAGTCCTCCACGGTGGCATCCGTCCTCTTACGCAGATAGCCCTCGTGGCTTTATCATAAGAAAATAATTTAATCTAACTTCATTTTTAATTTGGGTGTTTCCTCTCTCTATTCTAAAAGCAGTAATAATTTTTCTGAACTTGCCATTTCTAGATTAATCTATGTCACATAGCATGCGTAACGCTGCTGTCGTAACTAATTCGAACTTGAGCTCGAAATTTTGGAAACTGAAGTCTTTCTAACCTAAACCAAAACCTTCTGTTGGTGAACTCCCATGCTGTATAACTGCGCAATTTTTGCTACAGATCTCTTGCAATCAAGACGCTGTTTCCCTCCCTTTGCTTTGTCCTGCCGCTAACTACGCCGTTATCTAAAATATGATACTCTGTCTAAAATTGCGGGGTGCATTTTGCTCCCATAACCGTGGGTGATGAAAAAAATACGTTTTCGATAATTAGTTCGTGTCCAGCAATAAAAACTATGTTCGATTCGGCCACGTCTGTCTATATGTCTCACCTTTGAGTGTCATCTTTGTAACTTCGCAATAAAGTCTCTCCAAGTATAACACATATATATAAATATATTGACTTTTTATAACAATCTTTTTATATATGTGTCCTTTTTTGATTGCGTCGAGGGAATAACTTAATGTTTAAAAATTATTTATTTAAATGCAAATTTTATATATTAAGTTTTTCGCGATTCCCTTTAATTAATTCAAACTTACGAATTAATTCAAACATATTAACGAATACAAACAAACATACGAAGGAGACAAAACGCGATTCTATCCAGATTTTTGTTATTTATTGGGGGGGGGAGTTAATTTGCCTTGATAAGTGAACCCTCCTCCAGGAAATCGGCAGTGATTTAGTTCTTTTTACTTCATTGTACGAAGTAAAGGAACTATTGTAATCATGAAAAATTTCGAGTATCATATTTCAATGAAAATATCCATTTTGACCGCTATCGAATGCAATTTAAGGATGTTTTTGCGTAACATCTGCACATAAGGACAGAATAAAGGATTCATTTTCCCCAAACAAATTTTAAAACTGATTTAAAATGAAGTCAGAAGAGATTTTTTTCGTGGCGTTTGTACATACATATGTATGTATGTATCTCGCATAACTCAAAAACGGGTAGCCTCAGAACGTTGACATTTTGTATATAGGACTGCTATAATATGTAGTTGTGCACCTCCCTTTTTGGTTGCAATCGACCCCACCAAATATATATATATATACCCACTATGTTACTCGTCTCCGTGAGCTGAGTTTCTTTTTATTATTATATGTTGGTAACCTGTGCATTCTTTGCTTTATAAATGATTGAATTATGTTGTTCTTATCTTCCGGTTTTTCTTTTTCCTTAAGGTTTTTACGCCTTTAGTAAATCTGCATGCAATATTTATAGAATTATCAACAATTTAAACGTTGCTTAAAAGCGGCTAAGCCTAATTTTTGTTTACGCTACCAGTCACTTATGAAACTTAGCAGACTAGTGAATTCAGTTTCTGCACCTTCAATGTCTTTTTGCTGAGTGGGACCAAAATTAAACTTTCAGTTTTGTGCGCCGAAAAATCTGCCTTGTTGCCTGCTGGCTGAATTGCTTGTTTTTGCATAGAAACGCTAGTTTTAATTGTAAAAAATTTTTAAAAATTGTTTTAACTGTATTTATTGTTTTATTTTTTTCCGTATATTTTTCAATTTTTAATGAAACTATCTTGAGGTTTTATGTATTTTCGCCTTGTCGCGAACTGCGAGCAGAATTAATTGAATGAGAAACGTATCTGTAATGAAATTCTCGGAAGTAAGTGTTTCGTATTAGCAGCAAATATTGTCGCCAGTCTGTCTCAGACAGAGGAGAATGTTTACGAGTTGCGCATGCGCGTTAGCTAAATCGTCTGTGAAAAACTGTTACTTTTTTATTTGTTTAATTTCTTTTATACATCTTTTTAGATTTATTATAGTATTTGAATAGAACATCCAGTAATGATTAGATAATCCTTCAGATAATATAATTTTTGTGCATACTGAGTTATAAAATGAATGAGATGTAACGTTGTTAAGTGAACCTAGCGCCAGAGTGTCGCTCTAGTAAATAGATATAGTGAATTTTAAAGAGTGCATTTATTCCATTCTGGTTTATGCGCTATCGACGAAGTAGATTTAATTGAATTCAAAAAGTTTAAATGAAATGCAGGAAAGAATGCGCATAATTTAATATTCCGTACAAAGAAGTCATTTGGTGTACACATCAGATTTTATTTATGTGTATACTGTTCTACCTTTTTTTATGTATGTACTGTTCCTTTTATTTTTTAAATGCATGTTTTTATTGTATACCATCACAAATTTTAAACTTCTTTTAAGTTTATGAGAAGTTTTCGGTAGTTTTATCATAGTCCTCTTAAGTATTAATATTTCTTTTTTTCAGTTTGCATGTAGTTTCGCATATTTTCAGTTTGCATGTAGTTTTGCACTTCTTTTCATAGGAAATAATCATAAATAGAAAATTAATAGATTGGAAATATTCATACAACTGTTTGATTCCTTTATTGAACTCTTCTATTGGAATATATCTATATGTTTTAAATACACTCATGTCCATAAATTAAGGATAATTCGGAGTCACACGGAAATCGAACTCTAAAATAAATATATCACTTCTAAAATCACTACACACATCTTCAAGAATCATATGCAAATTTCAGGAAGTAACCAGATGACACCGATGGTACGTCACAATGACGAGAGTGTAAGAGAGTGATGTATAAGGAAAACAGGCAAAGAAGTAAAATTGTTCGCAGGCGCTTTATAAGCATTTCAGTGCAATAACCGAATAGTTATGACACAAAGGACGCATTTGGATGATTTTTTACGTGGTAGAATTATCGGCCGTCTGGAATGTGGGCGTACCCAACTGGAAGTATCAGACGAACTTGGAATTGCCCAGAGTGTCATCTCCAGGCTTTGGCAACGATTCCAAGATGATGGTAATGTGAGTAGACGTTACAGCACAGGTCGCCCCAGAGTTACAACGCCGAATGAGGACCGGTATTTGGCAGTTACTGCCAAAAGAAACAGGCGGAGCACAGCCTCAGACCTGTCTCGTCAGCTCTCTTCAGCCACTGGTACGACAATTTCAAGGCATACCGTGTACAGACGCTTAGGGCAGATTGGTCTATATGCTCGTAGACCTGTCAGATGCGTTCCACGTACTGCAACTCACTGTCGCCTGCGGTTAGCCTGGAGTAGAGAGCATGCATTGTGGACACCGCAACAGTGGTCTTGTGTGATGCTTTCCGACGAGTCCAGGTTTAGCTTGCAGTCTGATTCTCGCCGGACTTTAATGTGGAGAGCTCCAGGTACCCGTTACCACCAAGAAAACATCATTAAACGACACCGTTACGATGGTGCAGGAGTGCTCGTTTGGGGTGGAATTATTCTGGGTTCCTGAACTGACCTGCATGTTCAAATTGGGACCATGACAAGCCAAATCTATCGGGACGTCATTCTGGAACAACATGTACGTTTGTTTCGGGGCGCCATGGGCGCACAATTTGTGTTTATGGATGACAACGCCCGTCACCGTAGAAACATCGTAAGCGAGTGCCTTCAGTCGGAGGATATCACCCGTGTGGACTGGCCAGCATTCTCACCGGACTTGAATCCAGTAGAGCACGTGTGGGACATGCTTGGCCGACGAGTTGCAGCCCGTCAACCTCCTCCTACATGTCTACCGGAACTTCGGAGAGCATTGATTTTTGAGTGGTGTAATATCCTCCAAGATCAGATCGATAATTTGATACTCAGCATGTCTAGGCGTTGTACGGACTGTATTGCATCGTCTGGGAGACATACAATGTATTAACAATCATACCAACCATGTAATATTGTTTTTTTTTTTTGTAAATAGGTTTTTTCTGTAATTTGCTCCAGGGAGAAAAAATCGCTAATTTTTTTAATAACATCACACATATAGCATCTTTTTTTTGCCCTTTACCTTTTGTTTAGTAAATAAGCTTTACAAATAAGTCAAATTTGTTTTGCTTCTAACTCTTCCTTTGCCTGATTTTGCATTATCCTTAATTTATGGACATGAGTGTATTTATGGTTATGATTTTCTGAATTTTTTATTACTATTAAAGTAATGTTTGAGGTACCACTTCACATTAGAAAACAGAAAGTACTCTGCATTTGCCACATCTTATGAATAAGAAGGGGGAGGATGAGAATTATGTGACATTTCTCAATGAGAAATTGCTTGCTAAGCATGAAAGAAATTGTGCGACTTTACATTGCTATCTTGAAGAAACCACTTATTGGATTGAGCATTTTCAGGCCCAAAGCGCTGATATCTTTTTAGAAATTTGTCTATTACGTCTTTATAAAGTCCAGAATTTGGTATCTCTCCATCGGGAACAAATGCTTGGTATGTTAACCCTTTCGCATCAGAGACGTTCACCAACAAGATTTAAATGAGTTTTTGATACCCAAATTCTTGTGTTGAACCTTCTCGAAACCTAGCAGATGATTATAGTTTTGTCCGAGGATCATAAGCAAAGTGTCAGCTTTCATCTTCAGTCCTAGTTTGTTTCGTCAGCATTAATGTTTGCTTTACAACAATGTTACTAAGCTTTGCTCAATTTTCCCATTCATGATAGCAGATGTTCGTTAGATCGAAGAAACGATTATCTGCGTAGAAAGTTATGTCCAGAAGCAGACGACATGTTAGGAAAAGCACGTTATAATCATATAGTAATAAATGCTGTCAGTTACCGTTTGACTGGTGTGCTGCAATTTTAAAAATCAGTCATTTAACTTTGTAGACGCTCTAGGTTTGAGAAATTAAATTTGTTTTACGGGCGAACATAGTGAGATTTATGCAAATACTCAAGTACTGATGGGGAAAAAATCGAAAATTACTGTCATTCGAAAAGCTTTCAATAAGTTCTCTATTTTTAATATTATTTCTACTTTTTAGTATTCTTTATTTTCATATTACTTGGTAGTTTCTGTATTTCTTAAGCACTGTATTTAATTACTGCTTTATAATCAGCGTTCCCTGTAACTCTGTAGACGTTAGTTTCCTACGTCAGATAAATGTATGTATGTTACACTTATGGCGTAATGTGATACTGTATATTCGCCCTGCAAAATATATGACAACTCCACGAGTTCAGATAATGAAGAGAAAGTTTTTCTAACATACTACTCGAAAATGTGAAAAGATTCCGTAATATTAAACTCTAGAAACTGATGCAATGCAGTTAAATGTATTACGTCATTTCCATATTATGGGAACCACATTTGGCCTTTTCAAAACGCATTTATAATATGAATCATAGCATCATCCTCTTAAAACCACTTAAAATCAGGGAAAGTCATTAGAGAGAAAATCACCAGTACTATATAAGTGATTCTAAGAATGGATGGTTACGTTTAAATGTTAATGTGACTTCTAGCTAATGGTCTTGAAAGGTGCCACGGTATGACGCTTCCATTATCTGAGAATTACTCTCCACATTTACATCGAATCCAGTATTTAAGGCTGTAAACGATGTAGATCGTTTGACAAATCCAATTTTTACAATGCAGTCGATTCGAAGGTATGAACTGCAGGCCCGATTTTTAAACAATTTCGCAATTTATTTGATTATGTTTCATACATGTGTAATTTCTTAATTTCACCTGCGAAAATGTACTCTTTACACAGTGCGTCTACAGTTTGGGGGGGGGTTGTTTGAGTACAGTTTGGGGGGGGGGGGTTTATTGAAGCAATTTTTGATTATGTCCCATTTCAGACTTTCCTAGTTGAGGTTTTTAAAAATCGTGTAACTTTATCCTCTCTCGCTGGAGTAGGTAAGAATGATTCCCATATCAGCCATTTCTTTCAAGGTCAACGCAAAACCCGAAGGCACAATACAGGGTCGCGTGACTGAAGTATGTTTGAAGTGATGCGTGATATCCTATTTGCTTTCCCGTTTGAGGCTTTCTGAAATTGGCAACAAATATCGTTCCATTTCAGGCTTCCTCCTCTTCTGCAAGTGCTCTGGATGAGAACAAAAATCCTATCATTTTTAGCCTTTTTATTTTTAATTTTCATAATAGTTGGTGAGGAGATTAAGATGCATCAAGAACGCTTACTTCATCTTGGAAGGAAGACGTATACTTGTCTGAATACCCTACAGTAACTCTGGCAAATAGTCGTAAAAATTCCGTATTTCTATGTAGTGTTTAACATTCTTTTCTACAATGAATGTCACATTTTTCGAAGGCTATAAAATAATAAATCTAATTTATTAAAAACTGTGACAGTAGTCTCACTTTATGAACTTTAGAAATGCAATATTTTTAATACAGATAGATGGTAGTCAAATTTTCAAAAGTTTTCATTTTTTTGTTTCGGTGTGAATTTTTACTTTCGATATTTCAGTTTTCAAGATTCAGAATTCTGTATTAAGAAAATAGTTATACCATACTGTAATGCTCTCAAACTGGCGGCCCGCGAGCCACATGCGGCCTCCGAAGCAAATTTATGCTGTCCGTCATTTCAGTTATTTGTTTTAGTACTGTGATCATAGATTTCGATATAGCATAAATTCATTGCGCAAAGGTTTGCAATATAATGTCTGTTAAGAAAATAGAAAAGAGCCTGCAAATATTTCAGCAGTCATTATATTCCAACTGAGTTCGAAGTTAACGCTGACACATAGGCAAAAGTACGTATGTAACGCATATAACAACACTGTGACAGACCCGCAAAAGAAGCTAAGGGGAAAAAGGACAGAGATTGTAACTATATGTGCGATTGCTACTGAATGAAAAAGGAATGCAATGAATAGATTTAAAATGTCAGTTAAAGGAAAGATTAATGACTTTAAATATGAGTGCCAGGCGCGTGGGCTTAAGTGTGACATTAGTACAATAAATAAATTCGCCAACCAACAATTAGTAGTCCCCCTCTAATGAATCGGTACTTTTACTTTCCTTGAGTCAGTCACATGTACAGCTTCGCACTTTAGGGACGGCCAATTACAGCCATGCCTTTTCCGAGATTCGAACCTTTGGTAGCCATGCCTTTAGTATCGTAGCCGGCTCCCCTAACCACTATACCGTCTGGCCACTTATTGCTAAATAATAGGAGACAAACTAATACACGCCTTGTTAAAACTTGTTATTTATGCTTGTCATTAGATCGTTGTTGCGTCAATACCAGTTATTTGAAATTGGGCAAATCGTTTGAGTGTTAAATTTGAGTTAACACGCGGAATAACCATTATTTCAGGAGTTAAAGCAGGAAGCCTCAGCTTAATATTCATAAATTTGCAAGACTAGTTTCGAAGGTTCAAATATAGAACCTTCTTCTTCAGCTGCAGAAGTGCGTTGGCGAATTAGATTTTCTAGAGGTATTTCACATTCATAAACATCCTTGACTTCTAATTAGTTATCCAACCCAGTTCCAAAACCTTTAGCTTTTAAGAAAATTATTTTTTAGTTGCTTTCATTTTTTATGAGTAGAATGCGCTAGTAACTTGACTTCCTCCCTGACATTCTTATCGCCTTATCTTATTGTTAGCTTCTCTTTCGTCATTTGCATTTCTGTAGCTGAAAAAGAAGGTTCCATATTTAAACCTTCGAAACTAGTCCCGCACATATATGAATAGGACGATGATTCTTGTGTCTTTAACTCCTGCGATAATGGTTTGAATATTACATTCATATAAAAGTTCATCTTGTTGAATTAGGATTGTAAATAAAATCATGATTGTTATTTTAATTAAGAGATTAAACTACAAACCATGACTTTAACAAGGATAAAAGAAAAGTGACAGAAGAAGGACGTGTTTTTCAAGATAAATTGAAAATTGCGAACTTTTTCAGCATTCTCAATAGCAGCTGTTGAGAGTATTGGCATTACGGATGCAGCACAACTTGCCGTTGTTGTACGAGGTGTTACTGATATATTTGAAGTAGTTGGGAGATTAGTGGAAATAATTCTTATGAAGGGAAATGCATCGTAGGATATATTTTCTGAAATAAAAATTGTAACATATAAATATAAATTAAGTTTTGATAAAATGATTGGATTTGCAAGTGATGCTGCAGCTGTTATGGTTAGTAAAAAAATGAAGTAGCGGTAAAATTAAGTAATGCAGTGAAGAAAAAAATTTCAGAATGCGTTTAGCATTATGCATCAAGATGTTTTCTGTGAGTCTATCTGACCACCTTGTATATCAAATTCTTAGCCGAATATTGGATTTTATTTCTTATCACTAAAGAGCATTTCTTTATACTCAATAAAATATAGGGTGTTTCAGATTAAAACAACCGTATGTTAAAAATTGCTTAGACATTATAATAAAAAAAGACGACTCAATTTTCGCAAACAAACTGTAACAGCGATCTTACCACCTCTAAAGTCCATACCATTTACCTTCGCCGCTTTGTCTAATCTGGTATAACGTTTCATTCAATAATGGGCCTCTTAATTTCAGTATGAATTCCAAGATATTTGGATGAGATTTTCTTATGTCATTATTGAGTTTATGATTCCAGCTATCTAAAGCATTTATCTTTCTGTATCTTTCGTCGTAGAATTTCAAAACGCCTTCTATAGATACGTTGTCTGACCACTGCTGTATCATATAATGGTTAAAACTCTCATGTTGGTCGGATTAGGAGAACCCTCCGTTATTTTGAGCCAACACTCTTCAATGCTTTCTTAAAGCTTTAAATGTTCCACCAGCAAAGTAGCATTTGCTTTTCGCCAGACATTGTAATTCATTATTTGTTGCAAATAATAATACTCCGTCCATCTCTCCCTCGTCATTTAAAAGGAAATGACTGTATAACTTCAGACTTTTCTGTATTAACTTCAGATTTTTATCTATTCGCGACGTAGTCGAGAGTCCTAAAACTTTGCGTCTTTCGCTGTAGGAAAATGATTACAAAGATCCATGTTCTGGCTTTTCTGCTATGATGTAATCCGAAATCCATAGCTTTGAAAAAGACTCCTCATAAATTTTCGATACAGAAGTCAGCTCTGCTTGAGCACGTTTCTTGCATAGATCACCGCATTTAAGAACTTCCCCTTAAGCAGTATCCGACGCATACAGTGTTCATTCTCCTTTAATATGGTATTGCTTTCATTGAGTACTAAATTATTAAAACAGTTAGATTTTCGGCACACCCATCTCCAGTTACGTTTTTTGGACAGACTGTTGGTGAGAATTCAACGCGATAGGTATAAAAACGTCCAACAGAACAACGAGAGCAATTGCGCAATCCCATTTTCGTTAAACCGTTTCTAACAAATAAAAGTATTACAATTCTTAACCACTACGCTTATTCACCAGCTTTGACACTTGCAGATTATTTTCTCTTGCTTTAAAGCCATTTAAAGCAAGTCATTTTTAACTTTTAGAACTTAATCATTGAAACAAATTCTTTTTTTTTTATGATTTTAAGTGAAAAATTATTTCAATAATTTGAAACTGTAACTTTCGTCTTCTAGCATTATCAACAACTATGTAATTTAATGGAAGGAGAAAACGAGTGCACATTTAATTCAGTAGTATGTTAAGATCACTCTTTTGATTGTTGAAATGTGGAGCTGTTTCATTGATAGTTTAGTTCCAACTTGACATAATTTAAGATGATGTGGTACTTCATCAACTGAAATATAGATGGAATCTTTTGACGCGTTACGTAGATCTCGAGTTAGAATATATAAATAACTCGTTTAAAAAATAGGTTAAACAAATTTTGAGTAAACTGAAACCTATTTGTTTCCGCATTATTTACGCCGCCACTTTCTATTAATACGTAAACTTACCTAATCACGAGCTCAATATTAATTGAAGCAAGCTTTAGAACTCACTCTCGAATATGCATTTTGAAAACTCTCATAATAGTACAGGTTTCGAATATAAAGCTGTAAGAGTAATTTGACTGTTGAAAGTCATAAAAGTTAAAAATTTCTCCAAGAATAAAAGAAATCTGAGGTAAAAATTAAGAGGACCTTATGCGCTGTTATTATCTCATTATGAAACTAGGCATTACTGCTATTTTATGAACTGACTGTCTGGATACTTTAAACGTGTCTACATTTCTGTGGATCTTTGATTAATCCAGGTTGTTCAAAATTACTGATTATTAGAGGCATTATTAATGAAATCTGCAAACTCAGAATGAGAATTAATTGAAACGGAAATTGTCCAAATTGCAATCATAACTTAAGTGTTCTGTGAGACTTCTATACAGAAGGAACGTCACAATGGTCATCAAATGCTTGCCATACTTGCTTCAGCATGTTCTTTATTACTACTGTGAAGCATATATAGGTGATGTATAGCATGTATAGGTTCATTGGGCACGTGAAGGCATGTAGTCAAAGCGTATGAAAAAAATATCTTTAACGTGGGCGCACGAAAGGTTAAGTTTATATAGCTTAAATTCCGACGATGTGGAAGAATGTGTCAACGATTCTGCTTCCACTGAACAAGCACTGAGGAAACATTGATTTAGGAGAAAGCATTTTAGTCCGTAATAGCATTTTGATGACATTGTAATGTCATAATTTTTTGTTTGATGTTTGCCAATTGATTCTGAGTTAACAAGTACTGAAATGTAGTACGTATTTGAAATTGTGTTAGTCATTTTGAATAATCCTGCATTAAAGATTGCGTTTTAAATTACGTCCTAATTCTGCGCAAGATTGTCTAGCCGAACGACTGTAAGGAACCGTTCCAAAGTTTGGAGACGGTCCCTGGGAACACATTTTTATAAACCTAATGCCAGTTTCTGACCAGGAGCAAGAGTATGAAGATACATCAATGCTGATCTCTTCGCGCGCATGCCATCGCCCCTTCCCCTTTTTTGGGAAAATGGGCGATTTTGAAGTCGTTCATTTTGATTTGCGCCTGTCGTCGTGCTGCGTCGCAAAATAGAGTGCGTGCCAAATCTGGCGAAATTCGTAAGACAAAAAATAAAGGGGCGGGATGTATATCGGAAACCTCGTAATGTGATTTCTTGTGTCTCCGCGTTCTCAAATTTCGTATAATATTTGTAAGATTGACTCGCATTTTGGAAAATTTTTGGTTGGGGAGGAATATATCGCGGAAAAGCTCTCAACCGGAATTATAGCATTGTGTAATGGATCTGGATATTGAATTCCTTTGACGGATTTGTTTATGTAAGAGTTTATTCCATTCGAAGTCGCATCATGTAATACATTATCAATTTCGGCATTCTTTTCCTCTTTTGCTCCACCATTTATCATTTTGAGCTTTGTATTAAAAACGGTTCTTCCAGTCTCATTTTAGTTTGATTTTTCTTAACAGCAAAGGTGATTTGATTAAAGATTTTAATTAGGGATTATATGTAAAGGAAACTTTGATTTTATCCAAAATATTTAAAGGAAACGAGGTTCCTAGAAAGGAAGGGAATTTCCGCAATATATATGACGGCGCGCATTGCATCTACCGAGTTTAAATAATAACAGAAAGACGGTGATTGCTTGTAATAACTTTATGTGATTGTGAAATAATAGTATACACGTAAGTATACAGTACAGACATCATTGAACAATGCAGACATTATTAAAACTAATTAATCTGCGCCTTAAAGATCTTTCTTTTGCTTGGATGAAATTTTCGAGGGATGCACGAAAGTTTCCATGACCCATTAGAACATGGCTTGTGGAATAATATCCGAGTATAACCATACTTATGCCTGTCGTCCTGTTGGAACAAAATTGTATTCTTTAAGTGACAAACCTGTTACTTTTCTGAACTGCATTATTCCGCTGCGATACCGAGTATTTGTGACAGAGCTAATTATAATGAAGACTTCCGATGCCACAGTTTGCAACTACACCGCCCAAAGCCACTAGTTGCTTGTCTCCTAGCTCTAAATGGATGCAGTTATGCCACACATGCGAACCTTCACTTTTGCAGGGCTTCCAATTCAAATTGGTTGATTTAATAGGCAATACCCTATATTAAACTTATACAAAGAATGGGAGAGGTATCAAAGTCGCACTTAATCTAAATAGTGTTACTATATAAGCATTATAATGTCTTCGTGAGTTTTTAACTAAGAACAATGTGTAACTCAACAAATGTTCACACGGTAATCAAATTCATGCCGGAATTTGTCCAATATCTACCCCTCTCGCTCAGTAGTGAAGATGGTTTTTAAAATGTGGTTACAAGCGAAAATATTGCGGCAAAAACATCGCAGAGAAAACAACGCAAGACGAAAATATCGCGGGAGAAAAGAAAGCAAGGAGAAAATATCGCATTTCTAAAACATCGTAGTATAAAACACCGTCGAAAATAAAGTGGTTCAAAAACGTGGCAGTTTTAAAACATCAATGTAGAAAACACCTTGCTAAAAAATTAAGCACCCACAAATCATCGCATGCGATAACATTGCAGGCATGTGTTTGTTAGGCTTTAGAAGCTGTAAATGCATGTTCTCACAATTATTTGTGAACGCTGGAAGGAGTGAGGAATATTTTTATCTACATATTTCATATTTTTGAATAACTAATAAATTTTTGCTGAAAAGCAAGAAGAGACTTAGCATTTAAAAACTGAAAATGAGTAGAAAGTTAATGCTACTCACAACAGTTAACAGAATTTCAAACTTTGGTAATTAAGTATTAAAGGCTATTATTTAATTAATCTCTTATATAAAGTTGCATTGGAGTTTTCATGAAAAATATATTCTAAAAATGAAAGAAATTTCATTCAGTTTCTATCAACAAAAGAAAGTGAAAGAAAATTATTTTACAATAAAGAAAATTATTTTGAAATTTGATAATAAACTAAAAACATTTAACGTAAGTAACCTTATCAGGACTCGTATTTCTTTTTATCTGTTTGGCGAACATGACGTGTCCTGACTGGACAGTGAGTTGACTGCAAACTATGTCCTATGGAGTGTAACAAAGACGACAAGATGAGAAGGGTTAAAATTCCCCTTTATTTTTTGCACGTTTTCACAGTCGCTCCCGCACTTCGAGATACAAAGACCAACCACTTGTGTTCTGAACGTAAAAATATAAGACTAATTTATTAATATAAATAAATTATAATATAAGACTATTATAATTAAAAATATAAGACTATAATTACTAAATAAAATTTAAATAAGAGCTAACTTTTAATATTTTACACAGACGACTAACACTAAGACTGGCCTTTTAAATTACTACGCCTGCAGTACGCAAACTGCGGAAAACTACAATACGTCTTCAGCTTTCAAGAGGACTAAAACCTCTGGCCTTAAAGGCGGACAGTAACTGATGGCAAGCTCGCGTGAAGACTCGTGGCAATATGGCTCACTCTCTGTCCTTCTACTACGCTCTTGGCAAAAAGCCACAACTTAAATACTTAAGCGTTAACAAGTACAACTTGCATTCAAAAATATAGAACAAATAGATAAAAATGTTCTCCATTCGTTCTAGCTTTCACAAATCATTATGCGAATATACATTTACAACTTTTAAAACCCGAAGACACACGTCTGCGCATCATGCGATGATTGGCAGGTTCTTTATTTTTTACCACGATATTTTCTGCGGTGATGTTTTGAAACTGCGGTATTTTTATAGCGCTTTTTTTCGACAACGATATTTTATACCAAGATGTTTTAGACCTGCGATGTTTTGTTTTTGCTTTTGTTTCTCCCTCGGTGTTTTGTACGACGACGTTTTCGCATTGCGTTGTTTTCTCTACGGTGTTTTCGTGTGCGATGTTTTCGGCGGACACCAATTTTTTTTTTCTGTACATGCCGGCACGAATGAAAAATATGAATATGATCTTAGGTATAGCTCGATAAGGGGAAATCGACTGCATCCATTGACTGGAATTGGGTGATATTGTGGAAGGGAGAGAAATATAGAAGAAAAGAATGATTGGAGATGAAAGTGTGCGCTTGTACTCTGACTTTTACTAGGAATTTTCAAATTGAGCTTAGGACCTTTCAGTTACAGAAACTTTTTATTGACCGTTACGTTGCAACAGCTAGTAAGACACACCGCGAGAAAAACCTTTCCCGCCGCAAGAAACTGAAGTGCTTTTGCTAATTCTTTAATTTTTCCCTTATGGGAGACATGTAAGAAACCCGGTCGACCATCGGTCTCCATGGCGAATTATTGTTCATCACTTCCGCCAATTATGACGAGGTGAGGACCATGTTGGTGGAAAACATATGTTCCCCCCCCAAATCAAGATAAATCAGTAAAAGGGCTATAGAAGTGAAACAAGTTTTTTTTTATTAATTTTTTCATCTATCACTTTTTTTCTGATATAGTCGTGTTCATGCGTGCATTTTATCAAATTTACTTAGATGTATGAAATCTACATAACATTCAAACTGCAAAATCACGAAAGTCACAGAACATGATAATTAGAGGACCAATAAATAAATAGAGTTCTTAAGCATATGCAAAGGATAAAAAAAATAGAAAAAAAATTCAACTCGTCTCGATCTATTCTATATGAAATATGACTACCGTACTGCAATACGTACTGTTAAGCGCCGTTTCCTTTAGCGCGGCGCGAACGCCTAGCGTCACTGGGAGAAACGCATTCAAAGGACCGTTCACACTATTGCGTTGGGTTAGAGTTTATGAAATTCGGTGGTCAGGTGCATTTTCTGCCACTAGATGTCTCTGTATTTAACTTACGAGATCCGGAATCTTTTAAGATGCTCAAATTCGATTTTATTTTCAATTTTTATTTCTGCATATGAATTGCGAAAGTAAACTATGTCGACGATTTTTAGATTAGTAAGTTATAAAACGCATTATGAACCTCTGTCATTGCACAGAAGCCTAATTAATTTCAAAACATTTTTCTGCTTTCCTAGAAGCCTTAAGTATGTATGAAATACTATATAATTAAAACTAAAATGTACTGTTAATGCAAAACAAATAGGAAACTTAAAACATTTTAAAATGCCTGTAACTCAAAAAATACAGAGTAACTGTAGCGAAAGATACGCAATACTCACGCAGAATTTGCTATGCTTAAATGTATACGAATGACTGCTACGTGAGATCGTATATTTTAAAAATAGGCCGAAATTTTGGTTTGCTTTGGTTTATTTAAATATGGCAAAGCACACGAGGGCTGTCTGGTTAAGGGGAGGGGCGCCTTCATGGAAGATTTTGTATGGGAAACTGACTGGCTCGTATATGCTCTAGACATTCCAAATTTTTAGATAAAACAGAAAATATGCAACTTGAAATTTCAGAGATAATTCCTTAAACCTCAGATTTTTGCTGTAAATTTAAAATAAAAATGAGGATGTGTAACGTAAAATTTTAATATCAATTTCTTCAGTATCACAGCTGGATAATCTATTAGAAATCTCGTTTGTGTTTTAAAATGCACTGTGTGAAGTTGTTCATAACCCATAAAATATTATTTTTAATTTATAAACTTTAAATTCACAACCTTTTTTATAGTAAAAGTTTTAAAAATAAGTTTTTATTTCTTTTCGTATATATATACTTTAATGAACATCTGTGCATAATAAATTTTCACAAGTGTTTCTGCAGTGATTTAAAAATCCATTCTCTACGATATAAATAAAACATTCCGATGTCATTGCACATGTATGCACATTTACATAAAAGTAAAGCGAAAGCATATAAGGTGTGCTTTAAATTCCTTTTATGTTATAACTCTCAAAATACATTTTTAATGGAAAATTAAAATAAATAAATGCAAATTTAAGTGAATTATTAAATTTCATGCATATGATAATATATAAATAAATTATAAAACACAGATAGATGAGGTTGAAACACAGATATAGATCAGGTTGGAACACAGCGCTGAAAAATTTCAGACTGGGTGGTTAGAAGAGTTCGCGTTTCGAACTCACGGGCTCGAAAAGTCAAATTGCGTACTAACTTTCATATACTTGAATTATATTTTTTACACCTGAATTTCTTGACACTTATTCTATGCAGTCTAGCACTGTAGATACAGCTATCTTTATTTAACTAAGTTCAATCGACTGATGTCTTTTTCAATAAGCAGATTTCTTTCTAATAATATCTATATTTTTAAAATTCAGAAACAAGTAATTTTTTAGCAAAACATGCCTTGATCGGGCGTCCGTCGCTGCTTCAGCCGCCGTTTTTTTTTTTTTTTTTTTTTTTTTTTTTTTTTTTTTTTTTTTGCTACTGGCATTGTGTGATTGCTCCTTTTGTACCACGTGACACCAGCGCTTTCGCAGACACACGGATAGAAGGTTCAAATCCATGCGATCTGTCTTCCGTCACCACATCACAAATGTCAGACAATGTCAGTTTGTTTGCTGATTGGAAGCGAACCGCATACGCAAAGCGTTCATATTGCGTTAAGGGAAACGGATATCTTGAGGAATATCTTGCCATACTGCTAGCGCTTAAGCACTTAAAGGATTAAGATTGGCAGTTGCTTTCCTTTTGCAATAGTCGACGAATGATGCTCCTGATGTTCTTGATGGTAGACTGTCGGAATGCAACATGAAACGGTCGGATATCAAATTTACGTAGGATTTTCACAACGGTACGAGCAATATGTCGCCTGGCGCTGCCATGCTGAAAACACGGCTCTTACGACACGTTGTAGAAGTGGGTCTGTGGCTCTGTGGACAAATCAACATAAAGTTGAAATATCGGTATACTAAGGAGGGTCTTTCTACCATACATTATACCACTTCATAGCAGTTTTCGAGGAGCGTGGCCGGTGTGATAGTTTTCTTGTGAAAATTTGTTTATGACGTTGGCTCCAGAACAATCGACATACTGCTTCTGAAACATAAGCAAGATTCATCGCCGAAAAGGATAGTCTTCCACTGTAGTCTTCCATTCTCTGAATATATACCATGATTGTTTTTGAGAGCACAGTCGTTATGGAATCAATGGAAGACCTGCCATTCACGGATTTTCTGGCTAGTAAAACAGTATTGTACAAGCACCTTCCCTTGGTTTGTTAAAGAATACTAGAGCTTCAGAATTTCATATAAGTTGTTCAAGTTTGTTCGCTAAAATAACATTTTGCATGAAAATATGCAATAAAAAAGAAGATATTATAAAAATGCATTGATTGCTTTTCAAACTGAAATGGATTGATGTTGGTTCTGCTAAGCAACAACAGTTACATTTTCCAACGTGAATTAAAGGCTTTAACTCATCGAATGGCAAAAACTGTCCTTTTTGCTATGTGGCGTGAAGTTGAATTGAAGATATTACGTTTCTTGGAATCGCAACATAGGCCACATGAATAAAAAAATATACGTGAAATATATGAAGTAACGGCTTCAAAAAATTCAAAGGATTCAGCCGCAGAAAAAGTTAAAAAATTCTAATAAAGTAGTAGTATTTTATATTTGTGATGTTTTCAGGAAGCTCAGTTGGGCAGATGTCAAGCTAGGAATTTTGTATCTAGATTGCCATACCGTTTTAGGTTGTGAATTAATCAAATCATGCCGGTTGTAATTGAGGCATTTTAGCAACCATGAGTGATGGTAAAAAAATCCGTTTCCCAAGCAATACAAATATTTATAAAATTGTACTTGGCTGGGTGTCTTTTTTCTTGTGTGTGTGTATGAGAGTGGATTTATTTAGTAGAAACATGACCGAGTCTTCAGTTTCTCTTTGCTTTGCCATATATAAAATAGATGTCATTTACAGTAAAGAAAATGGTGTAACTGAAGTGATAAATGTTTCTCATTTCATTTATGGAAAAGCGAATGGAAATTAAAGAGATAAATTATCTTCATTTCATTTATTACTATAAAGCGAATGGAAAACGAAGTGAAAGCCAGTGAATGGAAACGGAAGTGAAAGTCGTTTTACCATTAACGTCCATTATAAGCAGAATTAAAAGCCGCAATGATGCAAATTTAAAAAGTCGCTATTGGCAAAGTGTATGTATGGTTTGCTGAAGCAAAATAAATAAAATTTTCCTATTCATTATTCCGGTATTTAAAATAAATCTCGACACTGATTAAATCTGCTTCGTAGTAATGTAATGTTGTAGCTTTATTGTATTGTAACACAGTGTCAGGTTGTATAAACAACCTTGCTTAATTTATTGGTCACACTTATACAGTAAAACGTCGGATTAAACGCTGAACAGAAATATTTGTAACGTTGCCAGACGGTCACATATTGTTTCATGCATTTTTGAAATCGTTTGCGCATTCGTTTTGTTAAGATATATTTTACCACGTTTTGATGGCGAGACACTGCAGATAGATTTTTTGAATCATATAAGCTACAGCAAACTGAATATTTATCTTTGTTATTAAATGATGAAGAATCGTTTGTGTATGCGTGAATGAATGTTTCTGGCAATGCGGAAAAACAGCAGTACCTAGAGCTACCAAATTTTGAGCACATATATTTCTTTATGCGGGCATGTGCACTTCGAAGTCACTATTTTCAGTTTCAAAAGTTTTATTCATTTGTATAAATTTAATAACATTTTCATTAATAAAAAAAGTTAAAAGCAGTGTGTTACCGTTTGGCAACATATTGCTTTTAGATCGCCAAGTTTTATAAACGTAAGGTATTTATATTTAAAATATTATTTAGGAAATTCAGCAGTTTAAAAGGAACGTCTTCCCACTTAACAAAGAGTAACATATTTATTTGCCTTTCATATTCAATTGAAAAACTCAAAGGCTTAAAAGAAATGTGTTGACACTGCCTGATGTAAAATATTTTTAACTTCCGAGAACCAGGTTGTTGCTATTCGGTGAAGCGAAAGGTATTTAATTTGTACGTGACTGATTAACAAATTAAACAATTTACAAGCAGTAAACACAGTTCCTTATCTCTGTGGCTGTTAAGTACTAGCTGAAACCGTGAAATGAAGCTAGCAGGATGAATTAAAATGAATACATATTTTTTCTTTCTTATAATAACTATTTTAGTCGGCGGCAGTGCCAGCGAATAGTATTTAAATAAATCATGTCTTAGTAATTAAAATAACTGCTGAACTTCAGTTCTTGCGAAAAAAATAATAATTTGAATATTCATATAAGTGTAAAACCAGAAATCATATGAAAATAGGAACTTAATAATTTGCTAATTATGTTTCCGTTAAAGAAATTTTCTGATAAGAATTTTATTCTGTAAAGCGTTGCGAATCTTCGGTAGAACTCCAAGAGTTTAGGATTTATTTGCCGCTATTGTTTAACGCTGTTTCCTTTAACCACCATGTAAACAAATGTATTCCTTTTCACCATCCTTGATTCGTTTAACAAGGCGCCACAGCACTGACAAAAACAACTTCAGAAACCCAATTCCTATTGAGCTGATCTTCATCTTGCAAATCCGTAACATGCGTTTTTTTCTTTAACGTAACTGTGCTCCGTCGCTCTGGCAACTGTCACTTTAAGATCATCTGATCTCTGATCGTGATCTAAGAATGGCATTTAACTACAATTTCTATTAATAGTCAAACTTTGTTCTATTATTAGTTATACTACATTTACTACGTCTCTTCTGTTTTCATTTTGGATGATTCAACTGTTATACTAAGTTGGCCAACTGGAAATACAATGTACAATAGATTTTAAATCTTAAGAAAAATACTTCTTTCCAAGTTCTAATGTCTGTGTTACTGTTAAAGGAAGGAACCTTTTAATAGCGTTGTTATTACACAGTACAGTTTTAAAGATCTTATTTTTAATATATAATCTATCCATTTCATAATCATATAATGTTCAGTTTTATAATTTTTAGATTTAATTAATTTAGAAGATTATAAAGGAAAACGAAGAAAGCAAGGAATGGGAAAAAAAGGTGTTCAGTTTTTCTAAAAACTTCAATTTACTTCACTTCAGTAAATTAAAGTAAGTTAAAAATTAAGTAAAGCAAAATTAAAATTCAGCTAAGAAAAAATGAAATAAATTAAATTTGGAAAGGTCCACCGTCTGTTTCAGCATTTATTATATTCTGTAGATAGCGAACTACCCAAATGTTAAATAGTACATAACATAGAAACGGGCATTTGAAGAGGATATAAATCAAATCTCAAATGAACTCCATTTCCTAGAAAAATCCCTGTATTACTGTTTATGCAAAATTAGCTCATGAACCAATTTAAATTATTTAATTACTTAATAGTTCATCCGAAAAATTCTGAATGCCGCCTCTACACAGCCGCTTTCCTTTCATATAAAATTATAATGCATATATACAAAAGTATAAACTAAATGAAATAAATTCAGTTTGCCTAATAAAACAAACGTAATGTATTCAGTTTATTAATATTAAAATTAAAATTAAAACTAAAGCGTAGTACTTTACAAAGACTAGAGAAAGAATTCAAGTCATATTTACTAAAACGAATTATTAATTCAGAACAAAATTTTTATCAAAGTAAGAAAAGTTGGAACTCATCTGTTGAAAAAACAAAATAAAATATTTAAAAAAATCTGATGTGTACACCACATCACTTCCTTGTACGGAGTATTAAATTATGCGCAATCTTTCTTGCATTTTATTTAAACATATTGGATTGAATTAAGTCTACTTCGTCGATAACGCATAAACCACAATAGAATAAATGAACTCTTTAAAATTCACTATATTTGTTTGCCATATCGACATTCTGGCGCTAGGTTCACTTAACAGCATTACATCTTATTCATTTTATAACTCAGAAAGCACAAAACGTTAAATCATCTGAAGAATTATCTAATCGTTGCCACATATTCTATTCACATACTATAATAAATCTAAAACGATGTATGAAAGAAATTAAACCAAAAAAAAAAAAAAACAAAAAAAAAAAAAAAAAAACGAAAGAAAGAAACAGTTTTCCACAGATTTAGTATTTCTTATTCAATTAATTCAGTTCTCACTTCGCGACAAGGCAGAAGTATATAAAAACTCAAAATATCTATATTAAAAATTAAGAAGTAAATCTTAAAGACTTATTTCCTGGAATAAATTGCATAATGGATTAAGCTTGATTTAATTTGCAATAATAAATGAAGGCATTGCTGCGAAGCTTAATTTCTCTAGATTGGCAACAAATCCAATATTATGCTAAGTTTCAAATGTAAATAAATGTGGCTGCTTTCGTAAAAGTAATTAGGTTTACCCCCACTTAAACAACTTTTAAATTGTTGATAATTTTAGAAATATTGTATGCAGATTTACTAAAGGCATAAAAACATAAACTTGACTTTTTAACCGGAAGATAAGAACAACATAATTCAATCATTTTTAAAGCAAAAAAGGCACAATTTATCAGCATATAAGAATAAAAAATCTGAGCTCCCTGAGCCGAGTAACGGAGTGGGTATATATAAATACATATATTTATATAATTTTGGTGCGGTCGATTGCAACCAAAATAGGAGGTGCACATCTATCTGTTATAGCAGTCCTGTTATACAAAATTTCAACGTTCTGAGGCTACTCCTTTTTGAGTTATGCGAGATACATACATACATACGTACGGACGGACGGACGCTACAAAAAAAAATCTCTTCTGAATCCATTTTAAATCAGTTTTATAATTTTTTGGGGGAAAATAGTCCTTTATTCTGTCCTTACGTACAGATGTCACGCAAAAGCATCTTTAAATTGCATTCGATAGCTGTCAAAATGGTTATTTTCGTTCAAATATGATACCCGAAATTTTTTCGAGATTACAATACTTTCTTTTTACTTCGTACAAGGAAGTAAAAAAGGAGAAAAGTGGCGCTTAAGGTTGCCTGTTTGGCGTATTTTCTGATACAAATTGGCGATGGAAAGTTTCATTTTTCCTGAATAGTGAATTAATAGTAAGATTTCAAAAAAAATAAAAAAAAAAAAAAAAAAAAAATATCAAAATTTTAAAGCATTAAAGTAGTGCAAGTAGAGAAAGGAAATAAAGGTTATTTTGCACTTTGGCAGCTGAGGATGATGGTTCAGTAGTCCATCGAAACTAGTCCTGTGAAAATTTGCAAATATAACGCTGATTTTTGTTGTTTGACTTCGAAATTAATTAGGGTTAAATGTTACAAAGGAATAAAATTTCCACGCCGTGGGCTTATCATGGCGACTGAGAATAGTTTAGGTCTTCATTTAATGAAAGTAAAATCAAGAAAATTTTACAGTAATTACATAGTTACACTATAAGACCTTTTAATTCATGCTTCTGTTATTGAGTTTTCGGCTAAAAAATTTATTACTTCAGAAAACTTTGTAGAGTTGTAATTCACTCCAGATTTTCGTTGTAAAAAAATTCTGTCGTACTGTATATATATGTAGAATATTACAAGATACGAAATCCTCACATTACCATTAGATTTTACTTTCGATGCTGTAACGACGATTGTGTTTTGTTTTAAACAAAATTACCTTTAATTCAGTGATAAGTGCCCTTCAGACACAAAATATGTACACTTGATTTACAAAATTGATGCGTTATTTAACAGTGTGAATTATGAACATTCTCCTTCAGACTTATTGGGCTTAATTCTGCTTATTTATGCTTAGAAATCAAAATGTATCCCAAAGAGTCCGGATGTCAGAAGCATCAGGATGTAATGGCTGGTAACATTATATCATAGTAAATGCAGACGATAAGATATGTGAAATTAAGTTAGAAATGCTACTTATATAGTATCAAAGTATATTATACAGTATCAGAATTTTTTTTTTTTTTTGTTAAATTAGAAATGAATTGGGCGGACATCGGTTTGGTTTATTTAATTACGGCGAAGTACTTAACGACTAACTGCTTAAGGTAACGGATGTCTTTCTGGATGACTTTCTAAGGGAAACTGGTTCGTATACACGTTAAACATGGGGAAAAACACGGAAACGCCCATGCAGCCAGCTCGTTTGACGGGATTCGAATTCCAGACCGAACTAACAGTGTTTAGCGACTTGACCGCTCGGCCGCTGGTGGGCTTGATCGGACTTCAGAGATTGAAAATTAGGTATATGCTGTGCAG
>KK113587.1:1035751-1052857 GCA_000611955.2 Stegodyphus mimosarum | reverse complement strand
ACTTATGAACAAAAGATAGGGTCGTGGTATTAAATTAGTTCAAATTGTTTATTATTCATTATTTCGATTTTTGATGAAATTTTTAAGTTTAAAATTCGTTATGGCGTAGCTTACTGTTCCAGATGATAGCATACAATTTTTCAAGTTTTTTTCGAAGTGATGCGCAGAGGGTAACTGCGTAAGGATAATTCAGTGTGACGTTAATTTATTTTAGTTAGTTATACTGATGTATATTGCTTATTAAGCCGTTCTTATAAAATTTTTAGACTAAGTTTTTATATTATTTTTTAAAATTATTGTAACTTAAATTCTTTTAGTTTAGTAATTTAGATCTGACATATTTTCTTACGGTACGTACTTGATGGCATATCAACTTGAATAATTCTAATGTGTCAAAATTTTTATATGTAGAAATGGAAGCTTGAGTGCATTTTCGATTCAAAGCTGAGGTTAAAAACGGAAACTCTGTCAACTGTATTTGCATTTTATTGCTGGAATATCTTTTTATCAAGAAATTATAGTTAAAGGAGAGCTTAGCATGGCATTATTTATAAATTTTTAATTGCCGGCATTGGTTCTGAATGTACTTTTCGCTTTATAATTTTGTTACTTCGCTTACTTTTCCGGTTATCACTGCCCAGACGATACAGTAATTAGGGGAACCTACTGCGGTACCTAAAACCCCAGGTTCGAACCCCGGAGACGGCATGGCTGTAATTGTCCGTCCCTTCATACAAGGCAACGGTGGCCCACCTATTAAGTGCTTCCAGAATAAAGTGCCACCACTTCCGACCTTTGTTGTGGCCAAACCTAAGTAGTTTAAGTGCCCGCCACTGAGGGAGGGAAAAAAACTTTTCCGGCTATATTTAATGTAACTTTAATCAATACGAAAAATTTACTGTCGTTCTTTTCCAAATATTTTTTCTTCCTCAGATAGCTAAAATAAATAAATATCATAACAGCTAGAGTCATTTTTTACTCGACATGATTCAGCCTAATTTTTGATATCGATAATAATTTAAAATGACTGAAGTATGGTATCATATTTTATGCTGTGGCCGTAGGTAACTGATCACATTCGAAAACAGAAAATTCGGAAAAAACGATTTTTAGATCAAAATGTGATCGATAGATCTGCAGTCATTTTCTGAATTCTAGTCTGCCCAGCAAAGGGCACTCTAAAAGATTGCGTTTCCAGCGAAATGGTAACATTAGGTTATAAACTCTTGAAATTAAATAAATACAAAGTGGCATCTCCCAAAGAGAAAATAGTTGCAAATAGTGTTATGCCTCTGCTAAATAACGCGACTGTAAAGTTACGAAGGTTTCAGTATATGTAAGACGTGCTAAAACTTTATCTTATATAGCTTAATACACAAAAAGTCTAAATTCTTAAACGCGTTACGTTTTTCTAAACTAGACACAGCTACTTCTTTTTCACTCTTAATTACTGTTCGTTTTGTGGTTGAGTAAACAATTTATGTTAGCTGACAATTTGCCAGTGATAGTGAGTCGTCTGTTTACCAGTTTGTTTTCTGTATGTAAATATAATGCTGAAAATTTTTATAACTATATATAATTTTTTCATAAATAAAACACCTGCATTTTGGGCTTTTATGTTTTATGGAAAATGAAAAAATAACCGAGTTTACTATAATTTATTTTGTTTTGCAGAAACTTTATCTTAAGTTAGAATGTTACTGCAATTTAAAATTGGAAACATAAAAATTAAAATTTGTATTATTGATTGTTTTTATTAAATATTTTTCATCAGTGACAGAAATACGCTTCAAGATGCGAGAAATAACATTCAAAATGAGTTTTTGTTTCGTTCATCTAAAGTTCATGACGAAGCAAATTTATAGCAATTTGTTGCCGTAAATTTGGAAGATTGGGCAACTGACAGAACAATAATAGAAGAGAAAATTAGGCAATTTTTGAAAACCGAGTTTTCGAAACGGGCAGTTTAAAGGGAACGATTAAAAGATTTTTGCTTTAAAAGAAAAATTCTGCGATAGCACAAGTTTTCATAATTTTTGAAACATATTATGGTTGCAGTAACAATGCTGCCATTAAAATTGCAAAACGGTAAAGGTAAAAAAGATACCAACGTGCGATGTAACGGGTACAATTATTATATGAAAAAGAACAATAAGTAGTAGGTTTTAATAATCAGTAGTCATTTTAATAATAAATAAAAAATAGATAGCTGTAATATTAATTAATTTTATTAGTAACAGATAGTAGATTTTAGTAGTAATAGTAATAGATTTTATTAAAACATTACATTTATTAACATTTTTGTTAGAGACGAGGGGAAAAAATTAAAGATGCTTCTGTAACATTAAGCAATCTATAACACAAATGAAATAGGGTTTGGGTTGTCACAGGTTATGAGAATAAGTTTTTTGCGGAAGTCAGAACGTAAATCAGTCATCGGGTTTCGAACTCTATCAGAATCTATTCTTCCGCATAGGAACTCGGACATCAACGCTGAGAACTTGATTTCGCTTCCTTTTTGCTCAAAAGAGTATCTTTATAACAACATTTTCTTTAACTATTCTCACGGATGACGTACCAGCCACTCGATGGCAATTATTCGCGAACATTTAGATTACGAATTACGAAAATCAATCAAAAAGTGTAAAACTTAGTTCAGATCTTTACTTATGGCGTACAGTACTTCAATACAAAACTACATCATCTTTGTAGGTCTATTTCTTTTAGGTTACAGTTTAGGTAGGTTTTATGTTGCTGATCTAGCTTTTCAAGAGTATAAATAAGTCTATTAATCCCTTTCTTTAAAATGGACCCACACCGTGAATGATCTTCACACGTTGTCTTCCTTGGTAACACCGGCTGATATTGTTTTACATACTTCGGTATATAAACCATATTTTGGTCCGACTTTTTTATGGGATTTAGACAAAACACTTTAAGGAATATGTAGTTTTCGAAAAGATATGCTCGCTAACAAACTTTAATGTCCTCTGAGAATGGATATACGAGTAGTGTGCTAAACTTTGGAGGACAAAGGGTGAGTATTCTTAATACTCTTGTAGCTTTGGGTGACTAGTACAGGAAATGCACGCACAGCCGAGAATATTGCAGCGAGTATACATACGAACCGAGGATTTTGAAGCGAAAGAGGAACGTCAAAGATACCGTAGAATCAAATAGGAAGGCAGAGTAATTTCTAAAGGCATGGCGTATCAGGAAGAAGACAATTTGTTTTGATACTGCAGTTTTTATGCTGAGGTACCGCAGACTTTACCGTTTTTTCCAGCAGCCTCAGATAGTCCCTAGAAGAGACTGAAAAGTGAACTGTGCTTCAGACGAGTTTCTGCAAATAGGCAACGAAGATAATCTAAGAAGGGAAATGAGACAATTTATCTCTCTGCATTCCAAGCATGCCGCGATCAAATGAGCTGGTATCTTGGCAAGAGGATGCTATGGAAGCTACGTTGCTACAGGTCATGTGTCTTCTGACAAGGAATCATAAGGAGAGAGATAGAAATAACAGAAGCTCGCAAACTGCGGCGCTGATGCAATTTAAATGAATAGCATGAAATAAAATAAATGAGAGTATAACTATTAAATACACAACATCAGAATAAATGGCACGTAAAATGAACTGGGCAAGAAATTGTATGCAAGGTCCGGCTTGCCGCTCCCTCTTAAATACTGAAGTTTTATGACGTTATTTTTTCAGCGCCGCAGCAAGTAAGAAATATTAAGTTTCTAACGCTTTGAATGCGTTAGGTAAAGTATAAGTTTTTCCTTTTAGCGTAGATAAGATTATGTGTTTGACAAAAGCGATTTTAAAAAGTCCGTCATGAGTGCATTGCATAGCTTTTCATATCGTAAATATGATAAAAGGGAAAACAAGCTGCTGGCTATTTGTTGGTGAAAGTTGAAAGATAACGAATTATTTTATGTTTCACTATACCTTTTTTTAGGTCTAAATCTTGATTTTCATTGTCCCTAAATAAAACAAACACATATATAAAGTATGATGATCATTTAGCGGTCTGATATTTGTGGTTGACGACAGGCCATCGGAAATGTAGCAGACCTGCAAAAATTTCATACCTACAGATTTAAAGTTATTTCTTAATGGGAGAATGAATAAGAAAAGATGTAGGTAAATTGGCAGCTTATTAAACAGTTATGAAAAATCTCTTTTATCTGTCTAGAAGGATGCTTTCGAGAGGAAGTTTGTGTGAAGAAACTGGTTCATATGCACGCTACACACAGGGAACCCCATGGAAACATGGAGCAAAGCAATCTCTTATTCCGGGTATTAACTAATCTTGGGAATTAACCTCCAATGCTAAAACCAGTTAAAAAAATAACAATCTGTATTTAATCAGCCGTTACTTGGGCCGAATTATGATTTCTTTTTTCTTGGGACTGATGTGTTTAATTCAGATTATGTCCACGATTGTAGCCAAGAGGCTGAAAATTGCGCTTGTGTTTGGCTACCTTGTAGGTGATAGAACGAGATTTTCCAGCTGTGCCTCAATTTTGATGGAGTTCGAACCAATCGGGAAATTCAGGGAAATCTTTTCTTTATCACTAACCTTGTGGAGAGACTTCGGCTGGACTTTATTTTAAGCCCTCGTGCCACAATGATACAGTACATTTACGAACTTCAAATTCTTTTTCCTGGATATGAACGCGCCCCCAACAATGTGGCAGTCGGTGCTGCTAAACACTTCTCCGATCAGAAAAGTGGATTACAAAAAATAGTATGACCTTTTTGAATTAATCTATCAATATATTTTAGCTTCTTAATATATTTATTTGCTTTTGTAAACTTTCCTAAATACGTCATTTTTTTCTCTAGTACGTTAACTGGTTTATATCTTTATGTCTTCCCATAAATTTCAAGATTAAATAAGGTGGGGGATAGCATTCTTTATTTTCTTCCAACTTATTATACGAATGTAAATTTCTATAGATTCTTAGAAGATTGTATTCTTACATTACTGAATATTTTCAAAGAACTCTGGAAATATAGAGCAGAATAAATATTCTGGCGCTTTTCGCAATCTCGTCGTTTACTTAATGGATTCATTTCCGCAACTTCAAATACTGCCTTTCGATTTTCTCAACTGTAATTGATTTTTGCGGCTCTGATTATCTTTTTCTGTTCGAATGTATGGAGGACGTAAAACAAAGTTAAGATTATTTCCTTATGATGTTGGTGGACGTCTTAAGCAAGAATAAAATATAGGGCTGTTTGGATGAAAGCGTACTTCTGTTTCCGGTTGTACTGAGCAGAAACCCGAGCTTCTGAGACATTACACGCAGCGTATTTGCTGACTTTTGTTACTCTGTTGCTTCGAAAATATTATCTTTCCAAATTAAATATGAAAAAAAAATGTCTCAAAGTCTACATAACTAGTTTTTAAAGAAGTAATGAGTTTTATTTTGTGAAAACAAATGCATTATAATAATCGATTTAAACTTCAGTTTTCTACGAATTGTAGCTATCAATTTTATTCTGAGATTGAATGTCTCCTCAAATGTAGTTGTCAACTTGAACAACTTCTCAAATGTCTTTTAACGGCGTATCACGGTGTCAAGATGACATCCTACCTAACGCTGGAGTGCCTAACGGAAGCCGAATTATTGTCTGTTCAAAAATATACCATTGTGAGGGAAAAATTCTGTTAGATTTAAGATTTTAATGGTCGCCTAAAAGGCTTTGTTGAGTTTTTTATGCTGTCGCTGAGCTCGCAGTCTACCAATTTGCTCTGTTCTCTCACTCATATTAACTTACTTTCTTTTCTCTTTTTTTTTGGGGGGGGGCTTAATTATTAAGCATCGCTTTCTTCGAACTGATGGCACATACAGTTCAATAATAAAAAGATATTCTGAAGAATTGTGTTTATTGCTATTAAGTTTCCAGATTAAGTTTGAAATTATCTTAGATATTACTGTATGACCACACGTTGGCGTGTGGAAGATAAAGATATTTTATTTCTGGCCGCGACAACACATTGCTTTCATACAGCCGAGTTTGTTAATTAGAACTGAAAGATAAATATCGCATTTTTCCCGAATGACAGAAGTCTCGCATGCTGGAGATAAAAATGTATAGTTTCGAACAGTGCTGCCATTGCTCGTCTTCAAATCATTGACTTTGCTAATCAAAAATTCATTAAAGTTTAAACAAAATAGGAATTAAATGAGGAAAAAAAATTCAAAATTCGGGCTTCCGAATGCAACATGTTCGGCTAGAGGACTACGTTATTCAGAATTTGATGGCTCTAGGCACCATCGTTTTTTTATAGTGCGAGAAACATACATACATACATGCATACAGATTCTTCCTTATTTAATTTCTTTAAAAGTAATGCAGGTCGATAATATTTGGTGGCAACAATTTAAAAAGTGATACGCCGTTTATAGCGAACCGACGCAAAATTCCTTTTCGAGACTAATAGCCCCATTTGGTGATACATTAAAAAGCTTGTATATAATTAAATGACAGTAACTGAAAGTTTAATGGAATCAGCGATTTTGACTTAAATAATATGCAACTCAAAACTTGAAATTTACTCCTTGCTTGCAAACGAAAGTACTTTTTAGCTACAGCTTATAGCAGTTCGTCATTCTAATTGCTTTATTACTACGACATCTGAAAATCTGCCTAAGTTGGACATTGACTTTTAAAAACGGGATCTCAGAGTTAAGGCGACTAGCAACGCAGGATTAATAACCCAGCAGCGACGAACCTTTTCCGTAACAGTGGCTAACCTGGCTAGGATTAAAAAAGAAACAGAATAGTATGAAAACTTAATTGTTAGGAACATAACATAATTATCATTGTTGAAGCAGGTATTGATTGAACTTACTGTAACACAGTATTGGCGAATATCATTTTGATGGTATGAAGATAAAGTATATATATCTGATTGTTTAGTAAACGTTTGTGTCATAAATTAAGCAACAATGAAACTTCGTAGAATCTCGTCAAAAATGCCTTCTTATTTCCAGTGCACTGATCCAGCTTGACCTTTCCAGTAATAACGTTCGATGACAGATGTTTTAACTTGATCACAAGCATCACAGATCCTTGATTATTAGATGCTGCGGATCAGTTAGTCCGTAATTCAACGCTTAAAGTGATTCTGCTGGTCAAAGTCAAGTGGAATCAAGTCTTGAAACTGTAAGGGAACTGCTTAGAATTGTCTCGGCAATCCATTAATATCTTCAAAACTGGTGATCTTGGTGCTCAAGAACGTCACCCTGTGACATCTCTAAGATGATGGATTTAATTATAACGTATATACATTTAATGTAGTGTTGATGCATTGTTCTGTTATCACTTGGATCATCTGTAAAAATTCAGTTTATTTAATCTTATTAAATACAGCTGAAGATCAAACATAAACAGATACAAAAACCAACAACTTTTTGAAGAACTCTGTTTTTCTCAAAAACATCATAAACAATCTTCAGAGGTCAAAACTGAATTTGATAGGACAGTGATCAAAACAAAAGAAAAAAAATTTTCAGGAACAGAAGATTGGAGTCTTAAATTAACTCAAAATGGACACTGTGCTATTTCTTCTGGCATCAAAATATTCGAGTTTCTAGTTGGTGTCGCACACGTTTTAGCTACCGTTCTAGCTAATAACTGAAATGATCCAACCCCGTCTTATCTATGGAGCAGGAATAGTCCTGGCAAGAAAAATCTATAAATTCTTTCCAAAACAAAGGCGTCGAGAAAGTAATTGAATGTTTTTCAAATTTTTAAAAAATCGCCAATTTTGGTGTCTTTTGACCAAATGACGGCGAGTTTTGCCATATATCTCGTTAAGCTTGCTATTTTAATATAATTTTTCTACATTTAAACTGATGCTCTAAAGTGAAACTCATACTGAACATATTGCAGTGCAACATTAGACGCAGTTATTGGACCTATACATTCATAACGCGCAAGAAATATTTACAGACGTTTATATTACTTGGAATTTTCTCTTCAGTGCTAACAGCAAGGCCAATTTTCTAATAAAAGGAGAAAAGAATTCAAAATGACGAAATATGTCAAACGCTTCTTGTATTATTGGCGGAATTAATTAATTGAATTTTAACACTTTGAGAAATTCGCGTTTTTGAGAGCATTATCGTTTCTAAAAGAACACAGAGTTCTGTATACATTAAATATCGTTAAAAACCTCGCCGAAATGAAAATTTTGAACACTGGATGAAAATTCAGACTGCTTCATTTTGCTTAGCATATAAATAAGAAGAATTGTGATGTATTTATTTGTTTATTCATTTTCGTACCTTTTTACTTAAAGTATTTTCGATCGTATGAACAGGCTCCCGGTCACGTGTCTACAGACTTTTAAAATTCGGGAGCCTTCGTAACCTGAATTTAAATTACTCCAGCTTTTGCAATGTAGTAGGGAAAAAATGGTACATCGAAATCAAATTGAAGCCAAACGCCATTTCGGACGGTTGAAATCGAAATACCCTGACGTACGTTAACAGTGGATTCGTAATCATATAAATTTTAAAAAATGGAATACAAAAAAAGTCTTTCGAAATTTAACTTATCAGTCTTTTGTGTGGAACTAATTAAACTTCTCATCCGACTCCCTTGTGTGCGCTCAGTTCGCCCAGTTTGCTTGATGGGGGTGGTGAGCATAGCAGATGCATTACACGTGCGTTATCCGTTTGTTTGTATTTTCTCTTCTGTTTTCTTTTTCCCTTACCCTTTCTGCAACGTCTACGGAATTGGGTGGAGGAGATGGGATGCAGTTGTTCGAACCTACCCATCGAAAGGGGGAGAGAAGGGTGTGTGCAGTGGGAAGGGGGGGAAGAGTGGAAGTTGGACTGTCAATTGTTGGCATGGCGACACAGACTCAATTTCCTCTCGAACGCGCTCAACATCCTGGGTGGGATAGTGAGGTTGGGGATTGTCTGCACATTGAAATCGTATCTCCTGCAGGTTCCCCATGTAAGTACTGTAGGTGATGTTTTTATTATTTTCAGTAATTTTATGATGCTAGTATTCTAAACAGCATTTCATTTCTATTGCACATTATTTGCCATTTTCCTTTCATTCATTTTATTGAGCGCAGTATGTTGAAATCAGGAACTGAATATTTATATTCACATTGGTGTCTTCTTCCGACTGTAGAATTCTTTTGCTGATCATTTATTCTGTTTTTCAAGAAATGTTAAAATACAAAATGCGGAAACTTTTATCAGAATGATAATTCTGCACAATCCGGGGGTTAACACTCGTAGTCAACGTTTAAAAATATTATTTCAAGTTTAAAAATTTATGCTGGGAAAAATTCCAAATGAAAATGGCTTCTACCAAACATTTTCAATGAAAGGCAAAACGCATACCAATAGCTAAAGATTAATATAAAAAAATCCATTTTATTAAATTTCACAAGAATACAGGTTAAGAGCTGTTTCAAAAATTATACAACTTTTTTTTTTTTAGGTTGTAGGGGCTGGTATATTCACAAAGCCTACAGACCTTTTTCCTACGGTCTGCTCTCATTGGACGAAACATCTGCTTGGCGGTCATATTTGGAATAGTGAGTTATCGCCTTGCAGTCTTTGTAATTAACGCCAAACATACCTTGTGGGCTTTCCAGTAAAGCGGGAGAAACAGCGTTTATTTCATTCGATAATTTTTTTATTTTATGAATGAAAGCTAAGGGGAATTGTGTGGAATATATTTTAAATAACCTACTGATCTTATTAATAGTTTATTTGTATTTGGTTAAAGAATGAATTTAAACTGTTAAAAGTACGATAATTGTTTTGCAAGAAAAAGTATTTACATGGAAATGGGATATGTGCTTTTTTCGTCATTTCTGTTAGAGAAAGTCTGTTATGTAAATTTACATAGTGCATTAATTATACAAATAAAAGAATATTAAAAAAATAAACCAAATGAAAACATTCTATAAACATTTAAGGGCGTTGGATACCTATTCTTTTTACTTAAATTATGAGTAAGTATAACTAATTTTATATTTTATTTCATTATGCGCTATTTCTATTGTAACGCTTTTCGGAATCTTGGATCGTAATCTTGCAACTAGTATCTACTACAAAGAGTACAAACCAGTAATTAAAAATAAAAAAATTACCCTTAACAAAAATAGAGAAAGTAAAAGTGTTAAATTTTTAACTCTGCACCCGAAGGCGAAAAGACCAATAATAACAAAGCCAATCAATAAGGTGAGGATAAAAACAAAAATAAGTCCGTGCAATGAAGAGTTTGTAAAAGATACGAACGGGATTAGAAACCCCGATCTAGAAGTCCATGAATTTTTTCACGTGCTCTGTACCGTTGAGCCGCGGTTCTTTCTCCAACTTTCACACGCTTTTCGGTACACCACGCTCATATACAAATAGCAAAGGCGATGAAACAAAAGTCGCCAAGCACAAGATTCTGTAACCCTACTTTTCCTGTTTCAACCAATCAGAGCAAACAATAGCAGAAACGGTCTGTAGGCTTTGTGAATATGCTAGGGGCTAGGTATTATATTAGGTTAGAGTTAGGGTTGCATTGGTTAAATCACATATTTTTATGTTGTAGGTTGTTTTCAGGTTTTTTGAGGAGATAGTCCAAATGCAAAAAAAGTCAGTAGTTTCTAAAAATTAACTTTTCAGAAAAGATCGTGATCAGTTTGGAGAGGAAGGGGGGCTGCAGTCATTTCCGCTACTGTAATCGGCGGCTTTTAAATGTGCAAAAGAGTACGCTCGAAATATGATGTAGGATGGGACAAAGATCAAAATTCCGCATAAAAGTAATGAGAACCCTGTACGTTTCTTTGATACGTCCAGTATTGTTTTTACGGAGCGCCAGTTTGGGACGCAGCACCTAAAACCTACACATGAAGAAAATCTGGGCCTTCCAAAATAAAATTCTTCTATCCATCAGCAACTCGCCTTGGTTCGTGAGAAACTTACACATTCATATCGATCTTGGCTTTCCTCATGCTCAAAACTACGTTCTAACAAGTGCTCACAATTTTTTTACCAAAGTGATGAAGTCAAATTACTCTTATATTGCCAAAAAGGCAAATTATGATCCGACAGTTGAACAGCCATTCAAGAGACCTCGCACGATTTTTCTTACTTAGTCTATCCAACGAATCCACTGCTCCAAGTTTTTCAACGATGAATTTAAGGACTTTATAAGTCCTACCAAAGTGGAAAAAAGACTTTGTATCTATGAACATGTTTATTTTCATGAATTGTGTATTATCTGTAAATTTTATCAATCAATTTGTTTATATTTGCACAACATGTATCCTCCACCGCCCCTGTGCCGTAACTTCCACGTTAGTAGTTCATCATCTCTGAATAGCTAGCTCTAGTTGTCTCCACAGACAGTTTCTGCCTGCATCTTCTAAGTTATTCATCAGCTCCCACAGCCCTATTCCATCGCTGTTTAATGGCAGCGCATGTTAGCGCTTATTCTCCATACTCTGCCACTTGTCTAGGAGCAAATCCAGCGTCAGGTTAAAGCCCACAATGAATAAATGCTTGTGCACCACCACAATCCACAATATATGTAGTATATATAAATATTAACAGATAGATGACATTTCTAGAAGTCTTTATCAAGGAACACCTTTTCTTTAAATTCATCAACTTCAGCATACACGTAATGTACGAATCGTTAACATCCCTGTTTGGTACGTTGAAGTATTAGGAAAGATGAAGATAGAAAAATTTACCTTCAAACAAATGTGCTTCATTTTAAAGTCAAAATCGATTCATACGATACCAGTCTGGACCCTCTTAATATCCAAGTACGAATGGTACGAACACCTGAAACATGCATGCACAATTCTGCTATGTGTGTTAAGTGCTGGGAATGGCACAGACTCTTCGAGCATTCTAGCGAGAATGTATCGACTGAATGTGTCCGTACGCCTAGGCCTGAATGTGGCAAATAGCAAGAATGTCCTAAATTTCTGGTGCAAATCGGAAATCAAAGAATACTGAGGCCAATAAATGAAACCTTGACAATATTAGTGCCAGTAAGCGTACCATGGACAATAAGACTTCATATGCAAGCAACGTCATCGCTACGATCTTGCAAACGATCCTTGCTCTCTGTTTACTGACTTTCAATACGTTATGTTCCAAGTTCATAGACTACTCAAAGGCTTTAAACTTACCAAGACGTCCTTGGAAAAATGGAAATAGCCCTACAGGCTTTGGAATTTTTCAGCAACAACAGTCATGAATAGTAACTTCGCAGTTTTGGCAAATTTTCACCCTAATCTTTTTTTTCATATTTTTAGTTGTAATGGGGACTGTTTGTTCTGTTTACAACTTCTGCAGTAATTGCTGTAGAATAGTTATCATTTCCACGAACCAGCTTGTTGCCATTTAATTAAGCGTAAGATATTTATTTAACTTTCAAATTAATTTTCCTATCACTGATTAGCGAACCAAGCTGTTTGCAGTTTGGAAAATAAGTAAAAAGTCTTATACCGAGTAGACTGTTAACAACTTGCAGAACTGACAGTTTTCCTGGTTTTAAGAAGCAGTTAATCGGAAGGACGCCTTGTTTTTCATATATTAATGTGATAAAGTATTATAAAGCGAGCTGAATCGTCTTAGGTTCCGTGAATAAAATATTTATAATAAAGTATTTAATATTTTCTACATGCACGAAATTGTGAAACCTAACATGTAGTATTCAAGTTCGTTACGAATTGTCGTTTTTTATATTGGGCTGGAAGCATTTAATTAATCAAGGAAATTTTAAGGAAAAATAAGGTTTATTGTAAATAATTAGCGGTAAAATAATAATAATAAAAGAAATAAAATTTTCTTTGTTTTGTTTTGTTTTTTGTTTTCGGTATAACAGCTGAAAAGTTACAATGTGTCATGTAAAAGATAAAGAAAGATTGCAAAATTATAGACAGAAATAGACAGGATAATTAATCACTCTTGGTTACATGCTTATCAAACCTTCACTAAGTATATCTGAACATATGTTGCTATCTCCAATAACGTTAAAATCATCAGAAAAATTTTCTGTGGGCGGACTGTATTTTTTTTCCGGTTTGCTTATACATGATTTGTAAGGATTTCGTGTCATGTCGAAGCACTGGACAAATTAAGCTTTTTTTTTTTTCGTAATCGATGATGTTGATTTAATATTGCTTTAATCAGTGTCATTTTTGTTAATATAATGAATAAAAGTAAGTAAACAGTATTTCCAACAGTTATTTCATCGGATATCGAAATGAAATATTTTTAAGTTATCAAATGTTTGTTGTTTTTATTTTTTTGTACCGTAAGAGAGGAAAAGTCTTCAGTTCTCGAGCAATGTTTTCGCCATACTTTAAATATCATCGTTTTGAATTTTTGCAAGAACTGCAAGTGGCAACGCTTTGTTGCTAGCTTGCGAAATTGTTTCTGTAATAACTACGAGAGAACGCTTTTGTCAGTGAAAGACTTTAATTGTTATTTATGCTTCTCCTGCTTTGTTGTATAAATAAACATATATATAAGACAGGCAGATCGACAACCTTGTATTCGGCGTAGAGTTTGTAAAATCCCAATCGATTTCGAGGGCAAAAAAGGGTCCCCCCTTCATCAGGAGCAAAAAATTCTGCAAAATTCTTTATGCCCTTGAAATCGATTGGGATTTTACAAAATCTAAGCCGAATACAAGGTTGTCGATTTGCCTGTTTTATTTTCCACGTCGGCGTGTTTCTCTTGCGTCTTGAAACATATATATGTTTTAAAAGCAGTTGCTACTGGAGTAAGAAAAGAGTGTAGGAAAGTCTAAATGTGAAATCGTTGATTGGAAATGATAAATGTGCTTCTTTGATGCTTTCAGTTAATGACTGGTGTAGTTGGTTTGAAGCTATATTGTTAATTTTTCGGCCTACTTGAATGAGAATTTATATTAATAACAATCGTAAATGCAAAGAACGAGAATATAAATTTTGAAGCCTGAAATGCGTTATTCTAAAGCGCTGGCTTCGTGTACGGATTTCTGAAGCTCGATACTCAGCCGAAATCTGTCATTTTAAGCCCTCCTCAGCCTTGGATCGTGGAAGTACCATAAGTACCTCTGGAATGAAAAAACAGCTCGGTAAGGAGTGCTGTTACTTTGGAAGCAACAGCATGAAACTGGGCAAGCCGTAGTTCGCGAGTCGTAAGTTTCTGTTTAACACCTTAACTGCAGCTCGCACTGATGCAATAATAATAATTTCATTTTTTGAATATAATTACAGGGTGAAACAGAGACTTTTTAACAGTTAAGAATTTAATATTTAAATTACAGTATGTGCATGGTTAATTTAAATAATTTTAAATGGTGCGCCTTAAGATAATCACAATCTGATCTGTGTATACAGAGGCGAGATTTTGCGTCAAACATTCAACCAAAATAATCTGTAAATTATTTTGAACCCGCACGTAAGCTCACTTCTCAGATTTCAGTAGCAAAAAGTTGCTAAACATTGCCTGGTTATGTATGGAAACATTCTGTTTCTTTAACTTTTAATCATGGCGATGCCATATTTAGAACGGTTAACAGCTATATGATTTATAGAAAGACGCATATGATGGTAACATCCTGCGCTGATGGTGCAGTTCAAATCTAATTGAATGCACAACCAATATGTGCAGTTGTATTTTTAATGGGTGGTGATGGGGGCATTAAATCCATTTCCCATCTATTGATTTACATAATTTAAGTTCGATCTAGTCTTCGGATGTTGGACATTATGTTTGCTATGTGGGAACATATGGATTGTAACTTTTATGCAACAGTCCTGTTAAGTTGACAGCTTAGTTTAAAAACAATTTTCGCATTCTCGAATTGCAGTTTCTCTGAAGGCCTGCTGTTCCATCTCCTTTGTTTTGTTCTTTCCAGAGAAGTTCATGTCTGTTAACCCAAAGTGCTCTTATGCAGCTGTGGATTAAGAGTAAAGTAACACCACAATTTGTAATTTAAATTTGTGCGTTATTCTTCGGTCGAATAAAAAGTTCAGTTTAAACAATGTGCACAGCTTTATGATTAAACGGAAAAAGAATGATATTAAAATCAGATGGCATATAAATCACGGTAGGGAGGCTATTGAAAGTAGAAAAACAATGCTTGATTAGTTTTACATAAAAAAGGTTTTCCTATACTATTAAGTTTTTATAGTGTAGGAAAATATTACTTCTCTGGACACATAGCAAGAGCAAGAAAATGGAAATTCTCTTGCGGGAAATATTTGTTACAAGCAATTTGGGCAACGAACTCACTGAGAGAAAAATACAAAGTTACCTTTTGAATAATTAAGTCTTTAAGAGAAACGTCTCTAAATGGCGTTGCTTTAGGACGGAATAATAGCAATTTTTTTTTCAGCCATACTGCATCACTAATTTGAATAGCTGATTTGAAATGTAAGATTTTTTTCTCTATATTTTGAATTTTTGGTGTTTAATTCTTGATTTTAATCTGTTTGAAGTATTAAATTCATATCTGAATATGAAAATTCCGATTATGGTTTTTAAAAATTATTATTTTTAATATTTCTTAATGTAAAGTTTTTAATTTTATATATTGAAAATGCTTTGTTTAATTTTTAATTTTATTTATTTATTTATTTATCTTTTTAATATTAATGATAGATTCTTTCTCTTTAAGCGTTAGGTTGACATCTGAAGTTTTCCTGCTGCAGAATAGATTCTTTTAGAAAGATTATAAAAGAATTTATTTGCTTCTTATGTAGCCATTTATAAGGAGCAGGAAAACTTCAAAACCCATATGAATTTCTACCATTCGTTAACCAAAAAAATCAACCAAACGATGTGTAATTTTCATGTTAATGCCAAAAGGCTAAATTAATTTTCGGACACCAGCTAACTGAAAACTTAACCAAATTGTAAGTCAAACTATATTATGTGCCATTTTCATATTAAGAACCGAACTAGACTTTTGTGACTTTCACGTAATAATTGAAAAGGCCAATTTCTGACATTAATTGAAGAGAAAATCAGCCACATTCTGCAACTTACTTTTTAAGTAAGTTAATCTATCTGACAGAAATAGTAGCAACGAATTATAAATCGCCGAGTAATAAACTTCCAGTATGAAATTTTGTTAGTGGCTTTAAACTGGCCCTAAAAAAGAACCTCTGCAATTATTTTACATTTTGCGATTACGATTTCAGACATGAATCGTACAAATAGAAAACTGAATGAAGTCTGATCCCTTAATCTTTGTTTGACATTCCTAAACCACCTCTGGCAAGCAGCTGGATCTGATTTTCCGTTTGAAACAGCTAGGCAATAGATGTTTGTTTAAACGACTGCCAATAGCGTCTGCTATGGAATATTTCAGAAGTTTCCATGTTAAGTTCTTGATACATTTCTTTCAGCGTGTCTACTGCTGATGTTTGATGTTTGTTTTTTCTTGCAGATGGTGACCAGGACCAAGAAAGTATTTGTAGGAGGCCTCTCTGCCCCCACTACTTTAGAGGACGTCAAAAACTACTTCCAACAATTTGGTAGAGTAAGTACCTATTTTATTTATTATCGCGAGTCGCTTTTTTTATTTTATCAGGTTTGGAGACGTTGTGTATGTAAATTAAGAGCAGTATTCAATTAGGGAAAGTATTAAAAAATATATAGTTTTGCCAATGTATCTCTGTACTGCGTTATTTAATTATTTTGATAAATTGCACAAATTGAGGTTGAAAACCCTTGTGGTTTTTCAAATGAAATATTGCAATAAATATAAAGAACTCATTTTTATTCAGGCTGTAGTATTCAGGCTTTAATGTATGCCATTGTTGGAAAAAATAAAAATAAAAATTACGACCTTATTATTTCTGGAAAAATGTCATCTCCCTCGGTCTTGGTGGTGTTGGAGTTCATCGGGGAAGCTTCTCGTAATGTTTTAGAATTTCGCTTAGTGTAGCGATTACCTCACCTTAGACGCCTTTTAGTTCAAGCTAGGAACGTTGTTTGTCTACTTACGCTTTAAGTAACCGCAGAGGAAGACGTCGAGACCTGTAAACCGCCAGTTTGAGAACACTGGTCTAATCATTTTACTCACAGAAATACGAACCGATCACCGATCAT
>KK113587.1:1012694-1035727 GCA_000611955.2 Stegodyphus mimosarum | reverse complement strand
AAAAATGTCACCCGGAAAATAAGGAACGAAAAGATAGGCACCGGAAAATTAGGAAACGGAAAATAAGTCACCATTCTTTTGCAATGGAAAAAATAAGGAATGTTTAGAAATATCGCCAAGATGAGAGATGAAAGTTTTATCATAACAACCATACCTGAGGTATAGGGAAATCTTCTGACGATCATTGAAAGAAGATAAGCGAGCTGCTGGCCTGTCCGATGGTAAAAATAAAGGGTTGACCAGCGGGTCATGGTCATTAGTGATTGTTCCCCTCGTACCCCATGTAGTTATAGCCTTAAGCTGTGGTTCAGGGGTGAAACATTGGCGCATAACTGAACGTTAAAAGCAGTATTATAACAAACCGTTGTATATGAAATTTAGTCACATTTTGCGATAACAATATTAAAACCTGCTATCGAAATGACCTTGCTCGGCTGCAGCTAGCTCAATGTCTTACCCTTAAAACCTCCCTCAAGAGAGCCCGCTATAACCCTGCCGGTTAAATTAGAATTTGGCAGGTTTCCCAAACTCCGATTGGCGACATTATTTGGCGAGATTTTAGCGTTCCTTATTTTCCGGGTGATATTTTTTTTCCGTTCCTTATTTTCCGGGGGCTTTCTTTCCGTTTTCCTTTTCCGGATGACATTTTTTCCGCACACCTCGATGATACCCAGTTAAACATTGTGAATGTAGTAAATGCTCATGGAGTTTTGTGAAGTTTCATCCAAGGAGAACGATATTTGCGAGATGCCATTTTCAGAACTTAATTTGCGCGTAATTTTCATTGTTTTTTCAGTAATAATCATAATGTTTCAGTACAAACTGCAAAGCTATAACTTAGGAAAAAAGAGATTCTATTTTCTATGTTATTTCATTTAAAACTGGCGTTAGGTTTTTCTTCCCCAACCTGTACAGAACTTCAGGACTAAATTTATAAGAAGATTAATTGCAAAGAAAACAAATCATTCACTGTTTAACTTCCTATGTACATACCTTTGGATAATAATAATGTATCACTTGGTATGTTCAAACTGCTTTTGAATTGCTTCAAAGAAGTCAGGTCTTGGAGTCGTCTTCCCGCCATTGCTCTTTTCTGAAATGCTCGCAAAATGGTATATTTTAAAATGAAATTTTACTTCAAAGAACAGAAGCTAGTCTACAGGTGCACAGTTAACTCTTTTGCTTGCGATAATATATGTGTCAAAAAGTGCACTTGCTCTCCCCCCCCGCCAAAAAAAAAACTTCCTTTCTTCTCTTTAGTCAGTTACCATATCCGTAATGTCAAGTGTCGGCTGCATAAAATCAAACAAATAATTAAATTCTTTTTGATAAAAGGTCGATATTTTAATAGAGATATATTCAAATGTGTTAATAAACATAGACACAAGTTATTGTTTTACAGCTTCACTGAGGTTAGTTGAAAAAATTTACTCTTAAAACTTTATAGATGCACTGTGTATCTGCTGCGAAAATTTAAATAATAATTTTTATATTCATTTTATTTTTAAAATTTGTTTGTAAGAATTATTCAATTTCTTATGGTTCGGCAGAATTTACATTTGCGCACATTTCGGTGTAAAGTATACTAAAAGGAAAATATACGATTACGATCGTTTATTTAAACATTTTCTATGAGTTAATTTTGATAATATTTGAAAGACGTAACAGTCTTTTCATGTTTAAAACTTTTCATGAATTGCATATATTTCAACGTTCTTCACATAACTCATATTACTAATTTCTTTCTTTCTTCTTAAGAATCCAGTACATATCACGAAGCAGAACATCGAGTATATATCCGTAATAAAAGTGCATTGCCGATGTATTACAAATGCAATAATACCAAAGCAAGTACAGGTTACCCGAAAAGAAGGAGATGCTTTCAAAATTTAGAAAAACAAGAGTTTTAGTAGGCTGACCGAAGTACTTATGGGGTTAGAAGGAACATATCCTGATGTTTATATGGTTAAGTTACAAATGTTCTGTGTGTCACCCTTTTGTAAAACAACAGATATCAATGCGGTAGTCAAGCATGTCTGAGCGTGTTCATGCCAACAGACGCAAAAGCTCTTATAATGCATTTTTTAAGATCATCGTAACTTATACGAAGAGGAAGAATAAAACTCAGTTCTTGGTGTATTTCTGTAAGATATAGTTTTGATATCGTTTTGAATCCGGACTTCTTGCTCTCCAACATAACAGAACCATGTTCTGGTCCAACAAGAAGGCGAATTCTAAAACGACATTAAACAGCTGTAACAAAATTTCTTTTTGCACATTCAGGCACACAAAAAGCTTTTTCTACCACTACTGATTAGCAGCTCTATTGCTTTAGTGACGTCAAGGACGTTCACGTGACTCTGACTTCAAGGAAATAAACCGAGAGGAGGAGTATTTGAAAATTTCCTTTATAAAACGATTTTGAATGTTTCTTGGAAAAAAGGTGCTTTTCGATTTATAAGCATTTAATTTGTTTATTTATTTCAGGCTAATCCTGTGTTTGTTTTGTAAAACTAGTACCATCAGTAACATATCTCAAATATTTTATGTCAGTTGCATGTTGCATTCCTTTTTGCGAAATGCCAGAATTTAACAGTTTAGAGTAAATCGACGGAAAAAGCATTTATTTGATAAATCTAAATCGTGCGGTGTTATTGCTTGAAAAAGAATTATTATACCATGAACTTTAAAAATATAGATAAACATTACCAGCTTAAATCATGCCATGGACATTTCCTTTCCATTGCATTTTCTAACTCTTCAGATATATCCTTCTGCATTTTCTTCTTACTGCTAGAAAACCTCAGTGATCCAGAAAGGATGAGGTCAGCGAAGATAATGTCCATCTAGAACGTTAAATCATCCTACCCAAATTATGGTGCATAGCGATCGTCTGAAGTGCAGGTGGATCGTCATTATTCGTGATCGAAATTGCACTGTAAATCTGGCAAACTTTAAAGTCAGGAATATTTTATGGGAAATATATTTTCGTAGGTAATGTAATATTTCTTGCATAATGCTTTTAGTTAGTTCATTTCGTATAGAAAAGTGTATGAACAAATTGAGCTAAGGTTTATGTTTTTCTCAAACTTTATTCTCGTATTTATTCTTAAATACGTATAAGAAGAGAGATTTTGATATTATTTTATAATATATTTGTTACGTCACGTAAGAACTTAGCCGTATGAAATGAGTGAAATTCTACAAAAATCTGAAATTCTTACGGTGTATGTTCAGAATTTTTTCAGTAATCTTACGGCTTTTAAATTTTCAAGGCCTGTTTACAATTAGCCAAATAAGCAGCCTTAGACTGGCGTAGATTTTTAATTACTATCTCTTGATTCCGAAAACGCTTAGGCACGAGTCCTTTTGTGTACGGCCGAAGGCATCTGATAAAGATTCCTGGCCATAGCTGTATCCAAGTTTCCATTAGAAATCGTATCCGGTGGCATCCGTTCCTGAATTCATTGCCATTATTAGTAACCAGCTTATGCATAATATTTTACTAGCTTTAGAAAATTATGCTAAGTCTGGTAAGAACTACCAATGGCCGAAACTGCTAAACAGTAGTACTTTGTCGTATTTCCGGTTTCCGCTCGCCAGATAGGTTGTCTGAAAGAAATTTTCATGGTTTTCCCATGCACAATATGATTACAAGCGATGCTTTATATAAGAATCGCAAACGAAGAGACTTCACCCGTATGGCCTGTTTGAAAATAGTTTATATGTTTAATATGTGCAAAATATTCATTTTTTATGTTTACAGTTTTTAGAAGAGAAATTTTTTTAATAATAAAAAAGGGAAAAGAGGAACTTTTTAAAGACGTAAATAATCAGTATTTATGATGAAATCTGTTCCTAATATATGATTGAATTATTTGATTACAGCAAAGCAATCGTTTCTGTATAAGCTGTACCCCTAGCTTTAACTCGAATAGCCTTGGGGATGCAGTCCTCTGTATCCTACTTCTGTTTATTTCAGAGAACTTAGATCGACCGATTTTAAGTGCCCAAATTTGTGACGACACAGTAAACATCCATGCTTCGAGATTCGAACTCGGTCTCAAGCCAGCATAATGGCTTGGCTATCAGCTAATCTTTGTTAACTGTCATACCGTCCGTAGCGGCTCCTTTCGTTAGAAGAATTTTAAAACTCAAGCTCTGTCCCAAACCAGTTTAATAGCTTGGATATTAACAACTAGTCTTCATTGACTGCCATACCGTCTAGAGGTTTTTACAAAAGCAAGAATTTTAAGATTTGAACTCTATAACAAGCCGCCTTGGCCATTAACTAACCTTCCTTAACTGTCATACTATATGGAGCGGGTCGCGAAAAGATTTATTTTAAGATTCGAACCCTATAACAAGCCAGTAGAATAGTTTGGCTCTCAAGTAACTTTCATTAACTGCCGTACAGTCTGAAGCGACTCCCAAAAAGAATTTTACAATACAAACCCTCTCCCATGCAACTAAAAGGGTTTGAACTTCGTAATGTGCCAGACCATCTGGAGCAGATCCTAAAACGAGTTCAGTATAATTGTGCAACAGTAATAGTTTACAGTAGTGTAATGCTTTGACTCTTACTAGCCTTCAATTTATAAGGTATTTCTCCAGCCTTCTTGGCATGCCTTCGTGGCGTAGTGGTTAGCACGCTCGGCGCGTTTCGATTTATTCGAGAGGTTCGTGGTTCAAGTCCCGGCGAGGGCATTGCCCATTTTTCATCTCTCCTGCTTTCAAAAAATTCCGAATGACTCTGCAGTGGCGCCCAAACAAAAAGGTGGTAGATGATGATTCTTCACCACCAGGATTTGGCGATTGGGTCCCCTAATATCCAATCACCCTTTAAAAGGGGGGGTATATAAGTTATTTCTTCCGCCTTCTAGGCATGTCTTTATAGTGTAGTGGTCAGCACCGATACGTATTCGAGAGGTCCATGATTCGAGTCCCGGGGAGGGCATTGCTCATTTTTCATCTCTCTTACTTTCAAAAAATACCTAATGTCTCTACGACTTAACTGCCATACACTCAGGATATGCTTCCAAAAAGAAGGATTTTAAAACACGAATTCTATCCCAAGCCAGTACAATGCTGTTTCTTTCAGCTAGCCTTCATTAACTGCCATACCATCTGCAATAGCTTCCAAAAAGAATTTAAAATACGAACCCTGCCCTAGGCAACTACAGTGGTTTGGCCTTCGGTTAACTGCCAGACCATTTGAAGCGGATCCCGAAAAGGATTCAGTATAGTTAGTTCTGCAGGCCTGAACATATGCATGCGGATCGAATGCACGATCTGAAAATAGCTGACGGGCCAGATTTTTTTAACAAAATAAAAGTTCTTTATTAACAAAATAAAAATTATTTAAAATAAATTAAAATTTTATTTGCTAAATGTTACAATAACAATAATAATAATAATAATACTGCAAAGGAAAAATTTCAAATACATATTTAGTTGTTATCTGCAATTTAAAGTTTTGGTACTCACAAGAAATTTTTACTCGTTACATTCTGTAATTCAGATATAGTGACAGCCAAATACTACATTTTTTGACTGACATTTATTTAAAGTAATTCTAATGTATTTAAATAATCATCAAATAATTTGCTTTAATTAAAATAAAAAATAAATAAATTATGAAAACTTTCTAAATTTTCACAGAAAATTTTCTACATGAAACAAAACACGAAAATAACTAATGACAGCCTAGCCTGTTTCTCTTATTTATTAAATTTTTCTTTGACGTTTAACTAAAAATACATATACGTTTTTTTTTCTCTACATAAAGACTTATTAACTTCTCCATATTTTATTTTCTTACTTATTCTTTTGACGCTCGATGGCGTTTCGAATCTGATAAACTTTGCAGCTTGGAGAGAAATTACTGGAAATTATCTTCATTATAGATTGTAGATGCTAAACAATCAATTGTGCTTATTAATTTTCAGCTGAGAATGGTGTTCTCATATAAATGTATTCATTCCCAAACAAAGCGATTATCCGTAGACAAATAAAAGTTAATAAAATGTGTGTATTCATATCTTTGAATGAGATTTATATCATAGTGTAAGTTGATGAGCTCCGTTCATCGATTTTCTGGCCGTTATTCATGTTCGTTTTTAATGATAATCAGAATAATGTAAATTCTGACTTCAAATAACTAAAATCTTGAAATCTTTGCTATGCCCAAACTCAAATTGGCCGCATGCGTGATCTGAAAACAGTTGATGGCAAGAATTTTTTTTTAACAAATAAAAAAAAAATTATGAACAAAACAAAAAAAATATTTTAATAAATTTTAAACTTCGCTTACTAAATATTTTTCAAAAGTTGCATAAACAATCGTAATAATAGCACAAAAGAAAAAAAAAACACAAACTTGCATTTATTTTCTATCTGAAATTTAATATATTTTAGCTGCAAGACATTTTTTCTGGTTGCAGTTTGTAATTCAGATTTATTGACAGTTAAATATTAAATTTTCAGACTTATATTTATTCGGAATAGTTCTAACACTTTTAATTAATTATAAAATAACTTTAATGTAAACTGAGAGTTACGAAAACGTTCGTAAGTCTTCAAAGAAAATTTTCTGACTAGGATAAAACATGTGAACAAATAATGACTATATAGTCTCTTTCTCTTGTTTATTAAGTTTTTCCTTGACGCATAAATTTACTTATGCTTGTATGCGAATAATTATAAACTCCTTTATTTCCTAAAGCTTGATGGCGTTTTGATTTTGATAAAGCGAAGGAGAAAAATTATTAGAAATTATCTTCATCATTATATATGCTTATCGGTCAATACGGTTTTTTTAATTAACAGTTGCCGCCAGTTTGAAACCACTGGTGTATAGGATGGGCATTCATTGAATTATTTTTTATGTCTCTTAGTTTTCACTAAATTAATTGTAGTCTAGCATTATTTCTATAGCAGTTATCAGAGATTGTCTTACGATTTGCATCTAGAGAAAAATGTATATCCTTTTTTTTATATTTTATAGTCTCAGCGGTTGTTTTTCTTCTCTCATCTTTTCCTTGTGCTAACTTTAACTATGTGTAGCATTTGCCAAATATAGTCTCGCGATTTGCATCGCGAAAAATAGCAAACCTTTTTTAGTCCAGCTCCCCTTTGATGTTGCTTCAAGCACTTATCAATTGCATATTTATAACCTTGTTAAGTGCAATGCATATTAATGGCCAGACTTCTTTGTATGTTTTTTCTTGACTCCTTCATTCTATTTCAAATACCGTAATAGTTTACTCGCGTATAACAAAGTAAAAAAAGAGTAAGAGCGCTTCGCTGCTGGAAGCGATGTTGTAAATATAATAATAATAATACGTGCCAAATAATGTTCGCTAGCAAATTGCCGGCGGGCATTTTTAGACGCTCTCTCGTTATCGTTGCAGAGTCACGCTGAGTTGTCGTCGACAAGCGCTGTCGTTAGATTAACGATCGGTATATCAGTGGGAAATACTTCGTACGTGTTCTCGGCGGTGGAGAAACCTTGCAGAGTTTCTGTGCAGAGTCCTAGACCAGTTAAGTTCTATTTCTTATTTTAGACGCGATATATTTTAGCTAGAGGTCGATCATGTCACCTACAAAATAGCTCAACTAGTTGGTTGAAAAACGAAGAGAAATTTCTGACTAGTAGAGACGCGAAAGACATGACGGAGATTCTTGTCATAATAAACTAAACAACAGGGCACATTGTTTTGTTGTCTGGCGCTTTTTAAGGTTTTAGGCTTTTGACCTTAAAGCAGAATGAAAGTTACGTGTAATTAATAAATAGTAGTCGTTAGGCAGTCACCGACGCTGTGATTTTAGTAGTTTTGTACCAATATCAGAATATTCTAGAACTTAGTGTTAGGTAGTTTTGAGCATCGTGATTGTATTCTAGAACCAGCTATACTATTTTTTCTTTATGACTATTAATTATCAGAGCAGACTTCCCAGACTTCGGCCTTTCAGCGATTAATCTAGTCACCGTACGGCAACCCAATAAAAGCTTGAAAGAAATAAAATGTTCGCATATTTTGCAGAATTACTGCCTGTAACGTCATTACGCTCAGGTCTGTTTTAGAGGTGGTCATTAGTCATGTAAGCCTAGTTACAGTTTGGTGAAAATTATCAGGGACCATACGATGCAGTTGTTTTTCGAAATAGTCATGGCCAGTTTTCTGAGACAAAAATTTGCTACACCCACAGCTTTAGGGAGGTTATGGGGAACCGAAATTTCAATAAGGAACCGCAGGACCTCTTCCTAGCCAGTTCTTCAAGGGGGTTTCGCCGATATACATCGATGCTGGATTTATAAGTCTGTTGAGTCAACAGGAAAGTCAGTCTTAACTAGCCCTCACCAAGCTGTCCGCCTGATCATTTCCGGTAATGCCACAATGGAGATCCATTTTAAAGTAATATGTCGTACACTTTTCAAAAGCATAATGGGGAGTCGAAACCAGTGGCAGTCATAAAGCGATTTATTTATATAATTATGTAATTATTCATCAGAATTATTATCCTAATTCATAATCTTAATTCTTATAATCTTATAATTTATAATCTTAATTCAATAATTCATCAGATATATTCATCAGCAGTTGTTTAGGCAATAAAGGCAGATTCAGCCACGCAATTGATGGCAAAAACTTTGAACTCAAGACATGGAAATTTCTGGTTTTGTGTTTCTAAAGCGTATCGCTAATCGTTCATGTTTAGATTTCTGTTCTTTGAACTATGAAAATAATGCTCGTTCAGTGTCAATGTAGGTTGGAAGCTGTAACATTTTCTGATCTTGTTTGCCTAGTGTGGGATAATATTTTTAATCGCGTATTTGAAATGCTAGATCCAAGGATGTTTTTTATCTTTTGGAGCAGTATCCATTTTCTTTCTTCCATATTGCCATTTGCATGATGCCATAATCCGTCTATCTGTCATCTGCTCTGATGAACTTTGAGTTTTGCTTAATTGAGAACGCTTTGCTGCTGTATTCTATTCACGTATGAAACACTTTTACTGCCAAAATAAATCATAACGAAACAGGAGTCAGTGAAGAAATCAAATGAAAAAAAGTCTCCTGTTTTATAGAATGGTCAAAAGTACATATATGCTCTTGTTTTAGGCTAATAAAATTGGTTTGACGCAACAGAAAATAATGAGCGCACCAGTATTCAATGCAGACTACTTTTCTTTTAATCTTATCAGCAGCTATGGCGAAGGTACGAAAGATTCTAGAAGTTCCTTTCTTGTATTGGAGGAGGAATTGAAAAAGATTAAATATTCTCTTCTGAATGGTTAAACATGAAATAAAAGTAATTCATTCTTAGCTTTTGAATAGACATTAAAATTTATTAGCAAATGGAAGGTAAGGAATACGTATACTTTAGCGCACAAACTTGAACATTCTTAGATCCAAAAGTTTGATTTTCCTTACTTTTTTATAAACTTATTCATCCTGCATTTTGACATTAATTCTACTAAAATTGTATTTTTTCTTGGGCAAAACTGGAACTTTCTTGTATCCGAATAACGGAAGTCAGCTCTATATTATTAGTACAGAAATTTTAAAAAAATGTGCAACTTTTTTTTGAGTCTTATACTCTTCCACAAAGCTTCAAAGTAAATTTCATTCCCTATTCCTTTTCTAACATTGTTCTGCATTTCGTAATTTCGTCGTCGAATTTGCTAGCAACAAAATCAGTCTAAGAAGTTGGAATTCCAATCACGTAGTGACAGTTGTTTTTCTTTTCCGGGAATCCGATTATTCTGTGGCGCTTATCATTTGCAATCGCAACTTTGTCTGCCGGGTGGCTAAAGTTTTTTTGGACCTTATTTCGCCAATCTCTCGTTATTAATTTTTTTAGAGGGCTTAGCTTGTTAAACTGCCGCGGAGCTAATGGATTGGCCACCTTTCATCAGTCTTTTTCTTTTTATCCTGTGTGTGTCCCTACGCCCTAGATACCTGGCCCTTAATTTGTGGTTTGATCCCGCGTATAATAAATCCTGATATCGGTCCCAATTCCGTGCTCTGGATTCACAGGAGATCCGGATCAGTGATTGGTGGCGAAATTGAAATGCATAGTCGTTGAATGTGGTAGATATATAAACGGAACTAAATAAAGGTCATTCGTCTAAATTGATACATCACGTGGTTAATCAATTGTATGTAGTCTTTTATCATGTTTGTGTTGTTTTGAAATATTCATTACGCATTTTGCGTGTGAGATTTAAGAACTAGTAAGAAGTATTTAAATTTGTCATCGTTAGTTTTTAGCTGAGGTCGATGAGCGAAAGAATAAGTGATAGTGATGTTGTTCCACTATTTGGACAATGTATAATATATAATAACATATCATTGGGTCAAAATATTTACCTTAGTTATTCGCTACGTTTATATTCTAGAGATTGGCGAAGCGTTTACGGGCATCTGTCGCAAAACATTCATTTGCTTAGATTTTAGAACGTTAGTGGTATAGCACATATACGTTGTGCATGTAACTAATTAACTAAATATAGACCCACCAGAAGACAAGAGAATTAACAAATGATACTTATTTGCGAACTTAAAAATCCTGCGTGTCAAATTTCGTTGACATAAATTATAAATATTCCTTAAATGCATGAATCCATTTTCATTATTTTTTTAAATCTTATCTTACTTTTTGTTATCGCTAAAAATAAAGTCTATATGTTTATGGTCGTGTTTTTTCTTGTCTGTAACTGTACGCATTTCACTACAAAACGCAAAAGCAAAATTTCCTTTCAATATCAGCTTTTCAAATTTCCATTTGATTCTTTTTATTTAGTATTTTTTTTCAAATCAATCTAAATTTATATTTTGTAAAACTTCCGTGGTGATTCAGCTTTTAAAAAATAAAGCGTCATTTTTAGAGTTTCTCGGTTTTGTATTTATATACTTTAAATTTCTTAAAATGTGAAATAAAACACTATCTTTAGTTGCATTTCTAGGTGTCGTTGACTTTCGAGCTTATGTCATAGTTAGGTTTACCAGGCATCTTAGGACTGTGGCCGGGATTTTAAATGTTCGAGATTTTTAAATGAAAGTGATTTTCGATCCATTTTTTCCAGTTTTATTGTTAATAATTCGTTTTGAAAGTTAGGAATTCTTATTTATTACACAAGGCATGCGTATTAAGATTTTCGGGACCGTCGCTATGTGATCCCCTTTTATTCCTTCATACCAACTTTTATCTGTCTTACAAGCTTGTATAACTTACATGTTGTAGACTTTCTTGTACTTAAATTTTTTTTTTCGTAAAATCTCGTGGATATGGGCATCGACAGAAAATTTTCTAGGTTGCAGCGAGGGGAAGATTTTAGAGAATTTTGCGAATAATTTTTTTAAATAAGTTTTCAAATGTTTTAAGCCGGCAATTTACGCCTTACGTGTATCGTTCCAACGCCATTTATGATTTTTCAGTACGCTGATCAGTTTGTGCAGAATAAAAGTGGGTGGTGCCATTCGAAAATTTAGAAATATTTTCACTGTAGTCGTAACTTTGAGAGCTCTATTGTTTTAAACCATCACAATCTTGAACGCATAATACTATCTGAAATTTCATTTCGATTGGTTGAACTAGGGTTTTCATACATCGGAGAAGTTTTTTATGACCCCTGCGTGCATTATGTATGCAGAAAAGTTTCGAATACGTTTTACATAGCACAGAAACCTCCTCAGGATATCCTGAAGATATTGTTGAGGGTTTCAGCACATATCCTCAAGGCATCCCGTTGCATTTCATTGACTTCCAAATATATCCTCTCGAGTATGCAACATCTCAACCTAGTGTATCCCTAGGTCATCTTTGCTAGGTCCCATCGACGGGATGTTATGAGGATTTAATATCCTGCTTTTCACATCGTCAAGAGATCCAAAAATATTCTTTAAATCTATTTTCTAAATATGTTTCTTAAGTGAGACATTTCTCGTTCCATTATATCTCCAGGTCATTCTCGTTGAGTCCCATCTAAAGTATACAGGATTGTATGAAAATTTAAGGTCCTACTTACTCCTCATAAGAGATTTCGAAATATCCTCTTCTATCCTAAATGTATCCTTTCGAGTGTAATGTCTGATTCCAATATATACCAAAAACATCCTCGATATGTCCCATCGAAAGCATACGGGAAGTTACAAGGTTTTAAGTTCTTCTTGACTCAACCTCTAGACATTTTGGAATATCCTCTTAACCTCCTAAACATTAAATACTCGTACTTAACGTCACACCTCAGTATATGTGTTAAGTCATCACCCCAGTTTGCCACATTTCATTCTTTCTCTCTCGGGGGATTGTTGAGGTGAGAAATTGCTTAAATTTATTCCTTTTTAGCGATTAATTTTTTTAAACCCTTAAAAACAAATGTTGACAAAATCAACGGTTTCTAAACGGTTTCTTGATTGGTATAGAACAGAAGACGGGGGAGGGAAAGCTTAAGTAATGTAAAATGTATGCGTGCGGTGAAAAGAAAGAGAAAAAGGTAATGTGGTGTAAAAGCAATGTTGACAAAAGCAACGTGTTTTGAATAATTTCTTAGTAGTAAATGGAAGAAAGAAAATCTTAATTAATTTAACGTAACGTGGCGTAAAATGGATGTTGGAAAAAAATCAACGTGCTTGAAAAACGTCTTAAATGGAATAAAGGTAATTAATTAATGCAGGATAATATGGTTCTTTTTTTTTTTTTTTTTTTGAGATACCTCGAAAAAATTAAAAACTCGATGCAAAAAATACTTTTCCGTCGATATTTTACTGAAAAATCTGAGAGTTAATTCGTATTATAAGTTGTTTCTAGAATTCAGTTTATAAATAAATGCTTATAGATTGAAAATTAAGCTAAACCGCTACTGCAGGACATCGGCTAAATCCTCAGCTGAGGGCAAACTCCTTGCATTATTATTACCCGTAACATATTGTAGTGCCGCTCCCAAAGCTCGATTTTTTAAAGTTGTTGTTTCAAGTTAAAGGTGTCTAATAGTTACTCGCTAACATGCAGCTTGAGAAAAGGTTGCTGTAAGCTGTTTTCAGAAAAACTGAATTGTAACCTTTATCATGCTTCTCTTTCATATAGCTAAGTATAAAACACATGAAAAAAATCTTAAAATGTAAAATATTCTGTATTACTTATGTGACATATGGCAATATTTTCTTTTTTCAACGAAGCCATAATTCTTCATAAAAATTATCGTTAGGTTTTATTATAAATTATGTGCATGTATTTTAATTTATATAGGTTAATTGCTTTATTAAATAGTAAGTTAAAGGTTCAAATAATTAAGAAATGTGTTTATTGCTTCTAAGTCTTTCATTTTGTAATTCAGTAACGCTTTAAATAAATCTGAAAGTTAAATTTAAAATATTATGTTTTGCCCAATGACAACATTCTGAAGATCGTCAATGTGCGAAAGCGAGCGGAAAATAAATTAATAATTTTGTATTTCGCGCAGCGAGAACAGTTGCGAAAGCAGTAGTAGTTTAAATTTGCCAGCTTTCGTATTGTAAAATTGCAGATTGGGGATTCATGTGGTGACAACAATTAGAGAGCTTCGGATATTAGATTTTACACCTTTTAAGTAAAACATTTTTGTGGTTTTGAGCGGCAGTGTGCAAAACCTCAACAAAAACACTCTGTGAAACCGAAGTGGAATTGAGGAAGGGAAGAGTTTTCGTATTTGTGCATACGCTTATATAAAAATAAAGCTTAATTCTGTCCTAGTTGGGTTTAGTATGTTTTTGTTGTTTATTTAATTCGCCTTTGATTTTCTTTTAAGAATTACTGTCTGAAGTATATAAGTTTGGAGAGAGAAAAAGGGGAGAAAATCTAGAGAGAAAAATGAAACGAGAAGTCACTACCAGAGGACGCAAGAGAAAAATGTCGGCTGATATTTAATGGGCTGCTCATTGTATGAAATGCTATACGGGAAGTCATAACAATAACGTAGGTGGTCGTTCGGTTGCCGTAGCGACGGCAGTGCTTGCAGACGAATTCCCCCCTACCCTTATTCGTTTTATATTTTTCCCTTTTCCCCAAAGCTGAGGATGGTTGGAGAAAAGAGGGAAGGAAAAAAAAAAGAGTGGTATCTGTTTCAAAAGTTTTCTTCTTTGTTCTTTCTTTGTTTACTCTGTTTAGTATAGTGCCTCTGGCATTGGATAGATGGCGCTGTAGGAATTTGTTTAGGATTTTTGTGTTTGGTTTTTGTTTCCTCCGTGCTGACTTTTTTTTTCGAGGGGGAGGGGAGGGGCGTTGCTCTTAAAGGTTAAATAGATCTTTCTATTTAGTAACCGACCGATTTTTTTTATATTTTGCATCAACAACGAGATTTTATTCTAAGGAATAATGTTAATTTTTGTCTTTTCCGTCAGTGATATTTTTTAAAATTCTTTTTGTATCATTCTGTTTATGTTGCTTATCTATTATTTTATATTTTATTCTGTTTTTTCACTGAGCATCAAGAACATCTGAAATTCAGCAGCAAGGAAGAATGTCATTTATTTTAATTCAAGTGCTACTTTATTCGGTTTGTAGAATGCCCATTAGTAACAATTAAATTGTATGTATGATGTAAGTAAAAAACTCAGTAAATGAAGGTTGTTTCTCTATGTATTTTCATTTTTATTCACCGTTTTCTAAATCATTTATTATTTGCATAAATATTCTTGCAAAGCAAATATATGAGTGTTGCACTTTTAAATAGTATGTTTTTAATGGAGCAGCAAAAATAAAAATAGTGTAAGCAACGAAAGGCCAGCAACTGACTTTTGGTAATTAAGCAAAAGGCAAGCCGCTTGCAAATTACCAAGGATAATTGTAAGGGGATAGTCCTGTTGCATTGATAATGCTTGTCTATGTACTGCCTGCTAGTTTGGCGAGTGCTACTCTAAAAATGTTCTCTAGGAATCAACGAAGTATCCGTCTTAGGCTTAAGGTATTGGTTAATAATTAGAGAAAGTCCTCTTGCGACTGCTTTGTTTGTCCGACAGAAGAAATTTTCCATGCGTGGAATCAATGGCTGGTTGATTATCTTATGGGATTAAGAACGAATTCTTGTTGCAAATGAAATTCACTAATAAATAACAGCAATTTCTTTGTTTGCTTGCATTGCTGGAAAATCGTCGGATCTCTGTCGAAATTGGCACAGAGCTGGAAAAATTTGTAATGTCACCTATAAAATAATGACCTATAGAAGACACCTGTAAGTGTTGTACCAGTAAATGTAGAATGCTATTTTATGATTAATTCTATTCTAAAACTATTCTCTGCTCTTAATTAAAGGCTACTGAGAACCGAAAAGGTTCCTATTGTCCCTTTCTTCGTGTCTTAAGTGGCAGTTTCTTTTAGCTGTTGTACCTCAAAGAAAACTTGATCATGCTACCCTGACATCCTGGGAAAACCATCTTCCGCGATGGGTCCAGGTATGTCTTCTTTTATTCTTAGCTCTGTCTTTATTCCATACTTTTATATTTCAGTTTCAGATTACAATGTAAAGAGTTTGTACTATTCCTGGGAAACCAACAGCTCGTAATATTCCGTAAACAGGAATGCTAGTATAAAGTCTCTAACGAGTATTAACGAATGATGATGCAATCATGTCATCATCATTTGATGTTATTAAAAGTTTGAAATACGGCTAGGATTTGCTTAAATCAATACCTAAGAAATTAAAAAGCAATCTGGAACCGTACGATCTTATACGAAAGTGAAGATTAGCCGAAAGGGGCAATTTGCCCAGAAGGGCTGTTAATTTCGTTTTGGCATTTTGCGTCAGTTCACTGTAATAAATGTCGGTTAACTTTTCAAATTGTTGCCACCAATATTAGAGCCCTGGATTATATTTAAAGAAATTAAATAATGATGAATCTGCATGAATGTACGTATGTTTCTCAAACTGTGAAAAAACAACGGTATCTAGAGACATCAAATTTTGAATAACTTAGTCCTCCATTCCAGTATAGGCATCTGGAAGCCCAAATTTGGAATTAGTTTTATTATCTATTTCACATTTTGTCAAACATTAAAGAATTTCTGATTAACAAGCTCAACGATTTCAAAATGAGCAATGACCACACTGTACGGGGGGAGGGATAAACCATTTTTATCTCCAGCACGCGTAACTATGTATCGGAATTTCTAAAGAAATGCTGTTTTAAGTTTTTTGTGATATTGCTGTTGAATTGAATTTTATGGTTTAATTGCGAAGAACTTGATTTTTAATAAATGAAAGTAACGCACAAAACGTTAAAAAAAACGCCCTTTTGGGCGTAATACGAAATCTGAAAGCCTTCAATTTTTTTCTAAGAATATAGTTTAAGTTTTGAATTTAATAAGAAAACTCTTAAGATTATCTTAAATTTTTTCTTTAATTCCACCTCAGCTTAATACCTCACTCTTTTTTAAAATTTTTTTAAATCAATTTTAAAAGGGATATACTGTTAAGATTCGGCTGTTCTGTTTATTCTCCTAGCTTTACACATTTTAATGCTTTAAAAATCCCCTTCATAGCAGATCAGTTTACTGTTTTAATTATTATTTATAAGAAAAAGAAAAAATGCTTTTAACTCGTTAGGTTATGAAATATTTAGTCTAAATATGTAGTTATCACGTACATTACCGCGAAGCATTTCCACTCTAATGACGCGTGCATAATTTTTGTAATTACTGAATTCTGTCCTTAATTACTTTTGAATAATTTATTAATGTTCTTTAATGGGCAGCTACATACTTAATATCATGAAGCAACCCGTTTATTTAAATTAAAGTAACCCACTCCTACTCATTTGTGCGCCATAACCAACAGAGAGGTCAGTTTGAAAAGATTCGTTGAGGGCAGGAAAAGATATTAAAGCGGTGGGAAAAAATTATTAAAAACGAGCAAAATGTGGTTTTGAAGTTGTTTACATTTACTTTTTTGACTTGGCGAAAAATGTTTGAAGAGTGTCATCTACCAAAGTCGGATTAATATTCAAGTTAGAGAGAAGAGGTTTAGAAGTGCTTCGAAATCTCAACGTAATAAAACAGTTCTAGCGTGCGCATATTAAAGAAGTCATCTCGAAAATTTTAGCGGTACCAATTTTTTTTTAAACTTTCGCTTTTTTTCTTGCGGCTTTGTGCCAAAAATGTAAATGGCTAAATCTCTGAAACTTAAATGGAGGGATTTTTTTCCTTCCCTTTCTAAATTTTTCTCCAGCTGAAATGTATACGCAGAAATATATCGTTTTTTTTTCCCTCTCATCGCTGCTTAAGTGCGCCGGATATATTGTGGCTAGTTTTTTTTTTCGTGTCAAATATTTACTTGGGTATATGAAATTCAAACATTTCAAAATGAAAATAAGAAGTTATAAAAAAAATTATTGCGTTTCCTTCGCTGTTTAATAAAATCTCTTCCAAACTGTTAAAATTGAAGGAAACTCATATAATGTTCCAATTTCATTCTATTTTACTTTCCCTTAGTATTAAAAATAAGAAAATGCTATTTCAGCCTCTTTTCTGATATGTCTTGAGTTTTATCGCGGGGGAATGGGGGGTTAGTCTTTAAATGCCAATTCCTTAGCAGTTTGACGTTCTCCGTAAACTGTCTGAAAGATTTCGTTTTCCGAATCTGGCATCCAGCATCAGCTTTTTAGTTAAATGGAGTGCGCATGCCTGGAAGCTATTCCGCAGAGGTAATTAAAGGAAAAAGTGGAATTAAAATTGCTTTTTTGGAAACTTAGGGAAATTATCTTTATTATATTTTAATATATATATATATATATACAGAGAGAGAGAAAGATTACATTCTTGTTATTGATTATAGTAAAATTATGTATATATGCATATATATGTAAAATATAACAAAATACGATAGCTGCATTAAAAATAATTAGCGACCTCAAAATTAACTATTCTAGATTTGGTCCTCCTCCTAAATTCATATGTTCTCTTAAATTCGAGATCCTTCCATGTTATGTAACAAACCCCAAATTAACCAATCGTAGCTCAGAGTACTTTATGCATGTACTTAGTATAAATACTCTTGGCACAAAAAACTACGTCATTCCTTTCCTAGCTTCGCCACTGCTAAGATATCCCCACTGCTCTGCTTGTCCTGCTGTAAAATGATGTCGCCCCCATTAACCCGTGTAAATTGTATACAAGAAATTATCGTAATTGTTTATGATTGAAGAGTATATTGTCTACGATGTGTGTCTGGAAATCTAGAAATAAAGATGATAATTGGCTGAACTTGGTTTTCGTATCAACTTCTTCCTCACGTCCTGCCACTCTGCCATTACGACTGCCAGCTTTTAAAGAACCCGGATTCCGACTACGCATTAGAGAGGAGAGATGGAAAGATAGGTAGATATAAATATTGAAAATGTTGTGTAGTGATGTAAAACAAGACTATGCATAAAAATGCAGCAACAGTCATGACCAACTGACACATTTCTTTATTTCTGGCGTAGGAGTTTTGAAGTAAACATATACAGCTAAATTTGCAAAATATTCACTCCTGTTTTTCAATAACTACACGCATGCTTTTTATATAATTGCAGCAATATAATTGGAGTCAGAAAGAAAAGCGGCAGACAGTATGTTCACAGAACAGAATAAGTGTAAGAAGAATGTGAAGATGATGATACTAACAATAAATTGAAAATACCAAAGTTATGGCTCTGTTTTGCTTCACTTAGTTGGTTAAATGTTTTGGTTTACAAATGTATCGTTGCTGTTGGATGAAAGACTTTAATTGCGCTTTTGGCATTATGCAAGTTCACGGGTCCCTTAGATTTATATAACAATCATGTGAAAATTTTGAAATGGCGCCATGGAGAAAAATTTATTATGAGCGTATTACTTTTTTAAGATAGAAAAGGGAAATGATCAAACTGAAAAGGAGACTTAAGAGACTATTATAAATTAAAATAAGAATTTTTTGTTGCTTGCCTTTTATACTGTTTTGGGACACTTGTGTTTTTCAGTGTTATACGCAAATATCGTTTATTAATATTAAATAAATTTATGTATTTTTCTTTCCCTTTTACTATGGAACTTTTTTTTTTAAAACCTAGTTGTTTGGAAAAAGTTATTTATTATGTAAGCATTTGTGTTGTGATTTATCTCACTTGTCTAACAGTAACATCAGAACAAATCCACGAAATTTATCGTGGCAAGAAATGCAAAATTTTGGCTGTCGTTGGCAAAAGCCTTGAGCACCATATAGATGGCAGTACAACTTCGCTCAGTTCCGCACCTCCCCCCCCAATTTTGATGGAGAACAACCGGGGGGGGGCGGGTAGGAGGGTTGGGGGCGGGTCTGAGGGTCATCTTACCCTCTTTCCTACTACTAACCTCTCGAGAGGATTTTTGACTCCACGCATATTTAGAGGGCCCCCATTCTGCACGGACAATATACATTTACAAAACATCCATGCCTTCTCCGGGATTCGAACCCGGGCCCATCGGTACAGTCAGCGTCCCTAAGCGCTATCCCGCATGGGCGGCTGTAAGCATTTAGTGATTATGTAAACATTTTTGGTTTAAAAAAATATTCAGAATGCTGTGAAAATATAACTCACATAAGTATTTGAACACTGTGAACAAAAGGTTTGTATTTAATAAAAATAAAAAATGGGAGAACGTTCAATGTTTCATTGGATATCCTTTAACTAAAATTACTCTTTTTATGAGCTTTGGCATGGATTCAACTAGTTTTATCATGTGATAATGTTCTATATATTTTTTTTTCATTCCTCCGTACTTTTAGCTCAGCAATTAAAGAAATATCATGTTTCCGTATTCGTTTCGCCAAATGACTTCACACATGTTCGACAGGATGTAATTCTGAAAAATATGGAGGAATTTTAATAACTTTAGGACAGTTGTATAATAACCACAAACGAACATTTAGGGCTGTATGCTTAGGATTGTTATCTTGATAGAATTTGAGTTGTTTCACATTCCAAATTTTCTTGTAGATGCTTTCAAGTTTTCATTAAAAATATTTGTAAATTTATACTCATCCTTATTATTTTCTATAAAAACTGAATTTCTCATGCCACAGGCAGCAAAGACAGTTTGCAGTGACAAATGTTTCACTTTGTATTCAGGATTACATATAAAACGAGCTCATTGGCGTTGCTCAGAAACAAATTCACTGGCACGGCATTCGTAACGCTACATTCAGAAACTTCTTTTTTAATCATCGTCTTACTCGCTTAAGTATATATGCAAAGTTTCTTCTTAAGTAATCTGAATAGCTGCATGTACAAAAACGCCAGATTCCCACGGCCGTTTCGATGTGTAACGTAACCTTTGTAGCGTTAACGACTCATCATGGCAGTAAGATGTGGAACTGGATGTAAAAATAAATAAATAAGAAAACAACCGATGTACATTACTTTAGTGGTAGGAGTTGACATCATCCGTAACCTTATTGGATGGTCTGTGCACGCTTTGCAAAGCGAAAGGAAATCGAAGCAGGTGCTAATGTGGCGTTCCACCTGCTGACGGGTCATGGCCGTCATTCTTCCATTACCAAAAAATCTCTGGAGTGTTTTTGTTGACTCAATATCATCTTCACGTTGCCAACGAAAGCTCCTTACTTTCAAATACTCTAACAATTTTTCATAATCAAGAAAGGTCAAAGGTTACGTCAAACGTGATATGGAATTGGAGATGTTGGCATCATTAAATAGTGAAAATAATTGATCAGAAGGATTCTTGCATCAGGTACTGCAATATGCTAGACAAATGTAAAAAATACTTTATATGCAATGTTTTGGGTGAAGACAAGAAAATGCTGTTTTTTTTACTATTTTTTATCATTTTCCTCCCTCAGCAGCTGCCTTAGATGTTGAATAAAATATTGTGATATATAGAAATGGCCTTTTGTGGAACCCGACCACATTTATTTATTTATTCTTTACATCCAACTTTTCCGTATTTTTTATTCCAAGTACTTGGTCATTTTGCGAACAAATGCTTTTTATTTGTCGCCTACTTTTTGCTGTTATCTGTTAGCATTTACAATGGTATATTGGGATTTTTCCTTGGAAAATCCACTTTCATACATGATCTATTTTTAACGCCAGATGTCTTACAGAAATTAACTCTTCACTTACAATAAAAACATATGTTAAGCCTTACGAAGTAAAGCTTGATAAAATGCAAAATAAACCAGATAATAAATGTGTTCAAAATAATACAAAAATAAGGTAGTAAAAAGTTGTGTATAAATATATATATATTAAAATTTTCTCTAAATGATTCAGATTATTGTACAACGAAGTTACAAACAATTTATTGTACAAAGAATTTACCGAATAAAATATATGGGTTTGTTTACAGCATATTCCAATATTAACTACAGAATAAATATTTAATTTTACTATACAGTTTTTATCATAATATTTCAAAATGAAGGATGGAGATAGGAACCTAGTATTGTATAATTTTAACTATTGTGCTTTTAGTTAATTATTATCTAAAAAATAATTAATCCAACTTTAAAAAATTAAATTTTTGGAAATGGATCATATTTTAAATATTTAAGAATCGTATATCTAATTGAATAGATGAAGCATATGTTACAGTAATCTAAAATGCTTAGAAATTTTTCAATACGTCAGTTACTTTCCTGATTATTTCATTTTTTAAATTTTACTGGAGCACTAAAAGCCCAATTTTCTAGGATTACAGTACTATCATCCTTGTTTCTGAAACATTCTTAGGATTAAAGAAGAATTTAGAGAGGAATTTGCGATTTCTATACTGGCAGAAGTTCTTTCTTGGTTTTAAAAACTAAAAATGGCTTTTCCTTAGTTATGTCAAGAATAATCATCGTTAATTACGTGATGAGTCTGTTTTTAATTAAATCAAACATTTTCAGACCTTTACTTTTTCTTTTAGCTTTTCTTTGCATGATTAAATTTGCAAACTATTATATACACAAAATATTGTATGTAACAGATCGTAATTGCATAGCCTTTCTTCCTCATTCTTAAGTTAGAATTAATAGGGGGGACATTGCTTTTTTCTCTGACATCTGATTTTATCGGAGACTGGAGAGAAGGAGGGATTCTAGAGACGCTATAACGTAATCCACTCTCATCTGTATCTCTTCATTCATTAAAATTGTTTTGTGTTGTGTGTTTCAATCAAATAGGTTAAAAATAATTGACAAATCTTGACTTGGAAAGGATTTCTTTGCGAAGCTACATCAGCAGTTTACAATATAATAAACTAGCCGCTGCGCGGCCAGCCTTCGTCTGGCTTTTAAGTGTACTGGAAAAATGCCTAAAGAGAACACCAAACATTAAATTTGAAAACTGCACAGAATTTTATTCTGCAGAACAATTTTATCGAAAAAGAAACAAACAACAACGGAAAAAAATTCAGTTAAAAATGCATTACATATAAAAAGCATACAATGAAATAAGCAATATCCCTTAATACAAATATTAATTATCCTAATAAATAAATTAACCAACTTTCTGCTGCCTTCTCTAGACAAACGTCCGGTATCCAAGAGAAACATTAAATTTAAAAACTGCACAGAATTATCGCCCTCATTTTTTTCGGGTGGCAATAGTGCTGATATCAGCAACAATGGCTGCGTGCCATTGTTGTTCATATAATGAGAGAAAATCATCAATTTGATACTATTTCATTAAAAAAAAAATCTGAAATGTTTCAGATTTTAAATTACGTCCAAAGGGACGTTTATTTAACATTTTGTGTGTTACCTTTATTTTTTAAATACCATGTTCTTCGCACTTAAACCATAAAATTCAGTTCAACAGCAATATCGCAAAATAATTTTAAATTGAGCATATCTTTAGAAATTTCGGTACACGCTCTCACGCGCTGGAGATAAAAATGTTTTTCTGTACAACGTTGGTATTGCTGGCTTTGAAATCTTTGAGTTTGTTAATGAAAAATTCGTTAAAGTTTTAGAGAATATTGTTACGAATTTCACATTTATTTGGCTATTTATTTAGAACTGTAATTAAAATTCCTTTTTATTTTCCCGTGCAA
>KK113587.1:968690-1012310 GCA_000611955.2 Stegodyphus mimosarum | reverse complement strand
AAATACGATGAAAAATTGTTGCCAAACCGAAATTTTTAAAAGAATGAAACTATTCAAAATGATGCAATTTCATCAAAAATCTATCAACAACAATAAGAAAGGAAAATTGTTGCCAAAACTACATTTTAAAATATCTGAGATGTGAGAAGTATATTCGGAAGCTTCATTTAAAAAATTTAAAAAAATACAAAATATTATTATTTTTCCAAAATTTTTTTTTAAAAGGAGTCGAAAGAATTAAAAATCAACGTGTCCAAAAATCAAAGGAAAATAAACAGCACATTTTTTAAAATAAGTTTTTTTAAAAAAAAAATTCCGATGAAAAGGTGTTAAGCTCACCTTCCTAAATAAATTCGTATTTAATCGATTTATTGAAATACGAAATTTATTTTAAGTTCGTAAAATAGCTAAGTGTCTACGATTCACGACGATGTGAAAATGAAATGTATAGAGTGAAATCTCGCTTTCCTGTAGCCCATTATGTCTCAAAATGACGCGATTTGGTCACAAAACATAAAATAAAAAAATTCGAATTCGAATTTCGAAAAAGTCGCTTCGAGGTGCACTGGCTCTTGTGTAGATACACCTATATACCAAATTTCGTGGCCCTGGGTCTATTAGCTTACTCGCAACACGAACGAAAGACAGACACACACACAGACTCTTTGTTTTATTATATGTAGAGAAAGTACAGCTGTAAAAATGTATTGAATATCTTATATTATTCCTTAATAAAATACGTTTACTTCTCTTGGAATGACTGCTATTTCGGTGCGTTTAAACTTTTACAATTTTTAATATTCCCAAATAATTTTAATATAACCTAATAAAATTCTATTAGAACATATGCTGTACCTTATAAGACTTTATTAACCTTATTCTTCCTATAGTCAAGTCTTTTATGAACTTTTTATTGTTGCAATAAATAGTCTGAAGTGGAATCTTTCTTATTTTAATGAAAGTAATTAATATTGGTCGTATTGCTGGGACGAAAGAAAACACTTTTTTAATTATAAAACTGAAGTTTTCTGGGCGAAGTTTATACAATGTTTTTATCAACTCAGTGATGCAGTTTTTTGTTGTTTACTGCTTTACCTAAGCATTTCCCTTTTTCGTCGTCACAGAAATCTGCTGAAGTCCCTTTTGAAATAACATCAAATGTCATCCCTGACTTTTCATTATATATCAGACAGTTAGTTTATTTGAATTCTTTTAATTCGACGAATTCAGGATTTAAAGTTATTTGGATCGAAATCGGCTGATGTACTAATCAGTAAAAAACTATAAACTAATTCATTTTGCTACTTTTTCATTTTTGCTACTTATTATATTTACTAAATTACCGTATCGATGGGCTGAGTGAAAATTAGAGATTTAAAAATTTTCTTGTTGGTGGCGTGTTGGGCAACTATGTGTCAAAAAACGGATTCCAAAACAAGTAATTAACTATGCGTGCATGTATTGGAATATCTTCTTCGACATTTTTTTCTTTTCTAACAGGAAACTACTGGAAGCATTCGTTACGAATGGCTGGCCCTGTGGGTTATTTAGACGTGTCATAGATTACGCCTCATCAAAGAGAATGCTGCCGAGGATACACGATAGAGAATAGAACGATATTGCACCCTACCATAAGAGGAAGGAAACACGTCGAGCCCACACCGGTGGCATCGAACTAGCAGTCAGTCTCCGCTAACCACCATGTTGTGAACTAATTACTCATATCATGGCATTTTGAAGCATTGATGTTAATGTTATATTTGACGATGTTTAACAGCTCAGAAAGAAAGAGCATTTAAGGAAACTCTCGTTATCAAATGCTAACAAAATGACAAGCAATAAGAATCGATGTAACGTGAATAAACTTGCTGGTCTGTAATTTCGTTAAGTAATTAGAACCTTCTTCAGTTTCGGTAGTTAATATGATCCCACTTCCCTTCTCCCCCCCCCTCGAAAAAAAATAGTGTACCTGCGTACAGAAATAAATAAAATTTCGAAAGCAGTCTTGCTAAATTATTGAAAACAAAGCCACGTGCGCCATCTACTGATCATAAAAGGAACGAAAAATTGCTAAGAAGCAAATTCTTTTAAAGCTGATGGTTAAGAAATGGTTAACTTGAATCAGTATCAAGAGCCGATTGCTTTTTATGAATGTTAAACGCCTGTAGAAGATCTAACTAGCCAACGGACAATAGTCTTTGAATAATTTTCGCCTCAAAATACCAGAAAATGTGATTTTTTTAAGTAGCAGTGATAGGTAGTGCCCTTTCTCCCCGAACTTAAGTATCATGCTCTTCCATATGAAATTTCAAGGCTTTTCTTGTTTGATCCGTGTATATTGAATCACGCTGTCCCTCCCCCCCAAATAATACTCCAAGAATTTATGTCAGAAGTATAAGCACGCTAGAACAAGGACAAGAAAACGACGCAAAAATTAAATTTTTCTAAAATAGCTGCAATTTTACAACTAATCGATTGGACGCACGAAATAACTATCAAATTTTTATAATTATACTAAACTGCTCTTGCTTCCAGCGTAAAAATATATGGTATCATTATTTTTAAATTAAAAAAAGCAAAAAATAATAGTTATTAACCGCATATCTTCGAATTTAAATAGCCGTACTATTGTGAATAAATGTAAACCGAAAAAATGTGTGCAATGTGTTTTAGCGTTTGATTTTGTTCATTTTAATTTCTTTTGAGCAAGGAATATGTCATAAAATCGATGATTTCTTAAAATTCCAGAACTATGATGTTTATCGTATTAATGTGCAAAGACATTAGTTATTTTTTTTAACCTGGAGACATGAAGAAGTGAGCAATGCCCTCGCCGGGACTCGAACCACTGTCTTCTCGAATATGCGTCGAGCGTGTTGATCACTACACCACGAAGGCTTGCGAAGAAGGCGGGAGAAATATCCTAGAAAGGAATGAAATAAATGCGTTCTAAATGATTTATTTAAAATAATTAAAGTTATAAAATTAAGTAACAAAACATGCTGAATTAATCTTTCCTTTTTCCATCATTGAAATCAGATAAAAATATTATATGAAAGATATTCTGCTCTGTGAAACTCTCAGATTCGGAAGAAACTTAAAAATTTCCTAGCAAACGCTGATAGTATCGTCTAGAAACGTATTCCAATTCTTTATATAATAATAGCATAAATAAGAAATCTCGAATCTAAAATTAGTAAAATGGCGGAAGCTGCAGACGATAAAAATCTATGCGTAAATGTTGCCCAAAATACGTATAAAACTTTTATTTATTTTTTTAAAGCATGTAGTGAAAAGAAACTTCTTCCATTGCATCTTTTAGAAAATATCTGCCCAGTTGTAAGTTAGCTTCTTTATCAGTTGATATTTCTTTCAGTTCATCGCACTGGCAAATGTCCAAACCAAACTACTTCCAACTTGCTGCGAGTGAGAAACTCAATAAAAAAATTAGAATGGGGTGGGGAACGAATGAAGAGATTGAAGGAGTGGAGGAATAATAATAAATCTTTTCTTGGGGGTAACCTAAAAAAGGTTTTGGGTTGAATTTTGGGCAGCGAAGGTATTGCCACCGATGATTAGAAAGAAGAAAATTTACCTGCAATGAAACCCCGGTTAAGCTCCTTGGGTAAAAAAAAAAAAATAATAAAGAACATCGAAATACTACAACTTTATTCCGCGTGGAGTGGCAACATAAATCATTTTTACTCAGCGCACCGTGAACGAACAAAAGATGAAATACGCGGAAATGCGGAAGAACAAAATCTTTCCACTTTTTCTCCCTCTATCTTGGATGAGCAGTTTTGCGTTCTTGCACACTACCTTCCGATTTGGCGATGGTATAATTTTATGCTTGTCCAAGTAGCAGAAAAATTTTCAATCTAGAATGTTCCAGGTACAGCATTTACCTCGAGAACTATTTCGAGAACCAACTGATCGTAAAATTACATTTTCTCCGTTATAGGGCAATTTTTTATTCTTTATTCTTAAAAAAAAGTGTGGTGAACTTCAGTCATTACGGGACCTTTTCTGAAGTAAGCCAAAACAGTGTTTAGTTTTTATTTTTCTTAGTTTTCTTCTGCCAGCAAGCCAACAAACTGGATGCAGACGGTAAGGAAGGGGAGGAGTAAAGAACTATGGGAAGTTAGTAATTGTAAAACAATGCGTTCACCCTTTAATAGAGAGCTTGTGTTTGACCGAAGGTTATCGAGCGATCTCAACTTCAAACAAGATCGGCAAAGCAACGCATTAAAGGCAGCAGGATTTTTTTTTCGTGTGGACCGGTATCCATTTGCTATTGTTACTTTGACCGTAAAATTAGAAACCTCCAGTTTTTTTAGTAATTCTTGGATATTGTGCTCACTCGTAACTGCTTCTAAAAATTTAGTTCAGCAAATATAATAGTTAATTGAATCATTGGTTGAAGCTTTCTGCTAGGTAAGATTACACGAATTATATATATATATATATATATATATATGTATGTATGTAATATAAAATTCTTATTTATATACACAATTATGTATATCTAAAGTTTTAAATGCGTAGAATGAGGGGATTCGGTACTTTTTAATATCTTTTGATATTCGTCATGATTGAAGACAGTAGTAGCTGCAGATAAGGCTGAGTGGAAAGGCATGATGACGCATTTAACACAACTGAGCTTGAAGTATCACAATCTTTATTTTGACGCACATCAAATTATCCTTTTGCAGACAAGATATTTTTTTAAATCATAGTTGAATACAATAATTTCCATGTACATCTGTTTTAACGTATGACGTCAGTTTAGATGATTAAGCATAGCAGCAGTGCGTCTGGCCAGGAAAAAATGAAAGTGAAGGTTGCATTTCAAAGGAAGAAGGGAGGGAGTCAAAAGTTTTAGTTTCGAGTTAAAAAAGTTTTGATTTACAATTTAGTGATTGAGCAGAAGGTAACTGCATTAAAACGTTACGTAACATGGAAAGATCTCGAATTTGGAAGAACAGATAAATTTAGGGGGAGAGCACCAAATCTAGAATAGTTAATTTTGAGGTCTCCAATTATTCTTAAAGCAGCTATCGTATTTTGTATATCTTACATATATATATTCTGTATAATTTAGCTGTGGATAAGAGAACGCACCCATTAACCTTTCAGCCATGGCCGTTTTAGATGACTGGAATTTTGAAAAGCGATATGACAACTATATCAAGGCCGCAATCGATATGTATATAGTTGATAAATAGATATATAGTTGATAGTTGATAACTATCAGCCCTTGATAGTTGATAGTTACATCACTGTATTATTATTTTTTTTTGAAGAATAACTAATCAGGGCATATTTTATCGATTCATACAATACTTTGGATGATATAAACGCCCTAAAATTTTATATTAAAAATTCTTCATTGCGAATGTAGCTCAATAAACATTAGAAGGAGCTTCCCGATACACTTTCGGTGTCTAAAATTTTAAGGAATTTTCTTCCTCTTTCCAGCATGCCTTGCAGTATAACGGTAGCACGCTCAGCCGGTAATCGAGAGGTTCAAGTTCAAGTCCTGGTGATGACATTGCATACTTTTTACATATCCTGCATTAAAAAAAGTAATGACTCTACAAGGTCTCTGATTTTGTCTAAGATGAAAATACTGTTCAGAATAAACCAATTTTGATTAAGCTTTATCCCTGTAATTTAATCCCGTTTCAAAAAATAAAAATTATTGGAGAAAAGTAATGTAAGTATCTGAATCATTAGCGCTGTGTCAGAATCACGCGAGAAATAATTAGTTTTGAAATAGGTTAGTTTAAAACAATTTATTGTTAGTAGTTACTGTTTTTAAGATGGGAAGGGGGAATAAGCAAATTAAAAAGGAGATTCAAGATAATATTCCAGTTAAAAGTTAGTATTTTGTCTTACATATATATATAGAGAGAGAGCAAGAAAGAGAAGGAATGTGCATAAATAACTATATTCATATGAAAGAAGGATTCAAATATAATTTTGTGCTTCATGGAGAACTAGTAAAAGGGTACTTTCACTTGGGAACAAACTGAAAATTCAAATAAACGGGGAAGAAGAACAACTACAAAAAATAGATTTCGATATGTGTTTTGGTTGTCATCTGGGAGCAGCCGAAGGAATTTCCTGTAATAGTTAAATTTTGAAATAAAATTAGCGAATACAGTGTCTCCAGAAATGAAACTTATTATCAGAATTGAAACTGCTGTAATGAAAAACGGTATTGCGCCATAGATATAGTGAAAATAGTAGATCACACATTCTTTTAATTCCAGACAGAAAGTTGCCGACAGCTGGTACTACTGTTTAGTTCCTCGTGTGCGTACTCTACGCTTGTATTAAAACACAGATACTCGTATAGTACGTGCATGGGGGTTTGGTTGTTATCGGGGATATACCAGAAGAAAGAAGAAACTAGTTCTACTGCTTCTTCTGTTGTATACTCGAAACTAAGCAGAGCAGCTGTACCAAATTTTAAAATTAAGGAGCAGATAACTTATAAAGGTACCTATTTGTTTCAATTTACTAATTTATATGCTCACATCATCTATTTCAAATTTTAATGTAACCAATATAACATATAACAACATTTAAATGTTGACTCAGAATGGGCAGAAAAGTTATAAAATACCATTATAATCATCATAAATTTTCGAACTACCCTTAATGAAATTCTTGCTCATGATAATTACTTATTAAAAGTTATTCCGTTTTCTTTTTTAAAATGGTGGGTACAACTGTGAGCAACGCGAAACTCAAACTAGGAAACTCTCAAAATTACTGGGGGAAACTTTCAGGACTAAAAAATAAAACCAGTCTTCATTGTTTCTTATACAAAAATAAATCAAAATAATGATTCCTAAATGCAATATAAACTGCAGATTAAACATAGCAGAGTATTGGGTTGGCAGCTTAATGATTGCCGATTTTAAATAAAAAGAAAAATTCAAAATTTTTACTTGAAAATATAGCCTTATTAAATTAGGTAATTTCTGTTTTTGACAAAGACGTTTTGCCATCGTTCAGGAAATCTCATAATTCCATGTTCGTAAATCTTCTAATTTTTGTCAGCAAAAATCTGAATTAAATGAGATTTTATATCATAGCGTCATTAAACATATTACCATTTACAAAGTTCTGAACGGAACGGTATAAATGGAAATCTGAAGACGCAAACTCAAGAGTATATGATGGATACGACAACACATCCCAATCTAGCTCCAATAATTTTTGGCGAATGACCAAAGATGTGCAGGGCTTTGCATTATCGTATTGGAAAACAATACCCTTACGATTTGCCAATTCTGGCCACTTTTCTGAACTGCATCGTTCAGCCTGGTGAATAGACGTTTGAATTAACCATTTGGTTCAGATTTTAGAATTCCTTTGTAATCCCACCAGACTGACAGCATAATCTTTTTTCTTTTCTTTGGGGAGGGGAGGGGTGTGAATCTTAGCTTCTGATGTTGCCTGGCTGGTTTATCCTGCTTTACTCACGATATTTTTCGATTAATATCTACTTTTTGTCGCTAGTACTTAGTTGTTTTAGAAATGGATTAATTTCGTTGCTTTCATAAGTAAATCGCAAATACTAAAGCATTGCGTCAAATGAATTTCCTTATGGACCCGTAAATCGAATTTCTTAACATACCCAAGCCGTTTTAATTTGTTTAATGCGTGTATGCAATACATTGAACTTCTCTACAATCTCAAGTGCTGTGCTCTGACGATCTGAATCGATTGCGGCCTTGATATAGTTGTCATTAACTGGACAGCCAGATCGCTGCCCATTTTTGGGTGAAAAATCACCAAAACGAAATTTAGGCAAACCAATTTTGACACTTTCTTTCTTTCAAGTATACGGCACGTAATTTCTTGTATGCTTGCGATGCGGAAATAGTGCAATAAAATATGTCTGAAATGATTTTGTTCTTCCATTTTTCAACTGGAATGAACACGAAGCTAGATAACTAATCGATACAGTTTTCTTACCAATTGAAGGTTGAAGTCCAACAAGAAAACAATATGGGCAACTGGACAAAACAAAAGAATCTGCCAAAACCTTATATCGACAAAATCTGCAATAGCTTAGTTGCCAACCGGATACGTCTTGCCACTGTCATGGCTGATGCCACAAACTGTTTTTGGAATCAAAAATATATGCTTGGAGAGATTAACATACATAGATATAGCATCTGTTAGTGCTATATTTATGCACTGCGCCAGGGTAATCTGTACTTATTTACATTATAAGGTACTTTTTCCCTAACGGTTGCAAACTCGGCGTATATTCGAGAGGTCCAGGCGCGGGTCCCGGCGAGGGCAATGCACATTTTTCACATCTTCTACTTAAAAAATTTCCTAATGATTCTACAACATTAATTACAGGAGTAGAAAACGTGCTTATAAACTTACGAAATTTGTTTCTGAATAATTATGTTTTGTACGTATATCTATCTATTATACTTTTGTCCAAATTGTAATATGCGTTTTTAAATATTTTATTTATTTATATTTATTAATATTTTGTTATTTAAAACGGTGATATGCAATTTTAAGTATGCTCTTTTTATTCCATTTTACGTTAAAAATCGAGACTCGGAAATAAATTTTAAATTTTTTTAAATGAAATTCTTTTTGATTGGGTAGTTATGAGGTGGCGACAGTAGGTGTTATGCTTTTTTAAGAAGAAAAGCGAAGTATTTGTGTTTTTTCTAATATTTTTTATTTTTTATATCTAAAAATATACTCAAATTTTTTATTAATTCGTCTGAGCTGCTGGAGTCTCACTCAAAGTTTTCATATTACAGATTTCTTTTCCTTATCCTCTCTACTAATTGGGCTTTGGAAAAATATCCACCCTAATAACTTTTTCTTGGAAGGGGAGGAAGGCGTGAGACCCATATAGCAATCTAAGCTTTGTGTATTTCTGCTGAATATTTTTTAATAAAAGTGGACATGTGATCAGAATGTAGTAAATAGAAAATTTGGCTTGTTTAATTCATTTCTTAAACTGGAATCACGAGTTTTCGACTGATTCAAGAGCTATTTAGTGTCCAACATTTTGAACATCCTGTATACAAGGCCTGTCCAACGCAAAAGACTTTATGGGCCGCTTCGTAAATGCCTGTTATTATGACGGGACGTGCTTTGTGTTACAGAAAAATTTTTGAGGTGAAAATTGAAAGCAGAATACATTACTATTATATATTTTTGTCATTATTATTCATAAATTAACAATAGAACAGTTAACTATTTATTACTGTGCATAAATAATTATAACAATAATATTATGTTTACTATAATCAGTGCAATTTATTTTATGTTTCTTTCACTTATTTTTCTCAAGTCGATCACAGTACTTGTATGTGCACATCGTAATTGATGTTGAGGGTTTTGTCAGTTAATGACGCCCGTGATTTATTTTTCGTGAAGTTCATTATCGAAAAGAGAAAAAATATTCGCAGACCTAAATTGATCCAGTAACATTCACAACTTTTTGCGACAAATTTCCTAAATTGAAGGATTTTTCTTTTGTTATATAAGTATTATAAAAATCACTTTTGAATCCTGATGTGTGAAAGATGCTTTTTAATTCGACATTGCATTGCGAATCAATTAGTCCATTCGGAGATTATCTGGACCCAACTCGAAATCAACGTGAAAGAGAGTTGAATATATTTCAAATATTTTATCGTGTTTGTCTGAACTGCTGAACTGACTGTCAAAAGCAGGCATAAATTTTCTCATTTCTTTGACTTATTTGAAATTAATGTGACATTCGGAATTTTCAAATTCTTTCAATAATGAAAAATGTTGAACCTTATTGTGTTTTAATTGCGATTCAGATAACAAAACGCTTTTCTGAAATGCTTTGATCTGGGTAAAAGGGTCGATTATTAAATTGGCTTTCCCTTAGTATTTTACATGATTAAGGTTTCATACTTCTTCCACTAAAACACATAAATCCAACAATCACTAATAATTATTTCATACTTTTTACTTCTCATTCATTAACCAATCACTTTCTTGGCATAACTCGAAGAATGTCTGTAAATATTTTCCACGACTTAAAACACCTGACATGACTGAAATATATAACGTATTCAGCATCTAATTCTGTTAGAAATTCCTTATATTGTCGATGCGAAAGTGCATGTTGTCGATGACTGTTTTTATGACCACTTCCATAATATGATTCATCGATAATGCTTAAGTGCAAGAAATTTTGTGAATGAATCAAACAATGGATAATAATTAAATCTTCAGTTTTAACGTTATTTGATTGAAATTTATTTATTGTTAATTTTACAGCTCCCTTATGTTTACCATAGCTGCTGCGCTATCAGTTGATACTCCAGAAGAAATTTTTAATAAACATTTTTCAACAGCCTGACAAATATCCTCTCCTTTTGTAGTGTCCTTAAAACTGATCGGATCTAACATAACTTCTCACTTGAAATGATTCATTTAGTTCACGAAAGAATACTACAAGTTCAGCTGTGTTCGAAATGCCTGTACTTTCGTCGGATGCCAAAAAAAAATCCCTGACCCTCCACATTGTTTTTACTCAAGGGAGACAGAATGGATTGCTTAATTTCTGCTGTGTTAACGAGAGATATCAAATTATAAATTTCGTGGATTTCGCCGGGACCGCAAATTTTACAGGGCGGGCCATGGGTTGGCCATCTCTTCCGTATACTATTAAAAAATTTAGCAATTCAAAAATATAAATGCTTAGCATAACTATTTTCATTTTTCATAGTTACAATTTCTGTTTTTCGTAATTTTTATAGATGAAGTTTCCGTGCTTGTATTATTAATAATTACTTGAAGTAATATGAAAGAATGCCAGTTTATTTAAGTAATAATTATTATTTAGCAATTTATTCTATGGTTCCTTTTTGGTCTCTCTCTTTGCTGTTTCCGGAAGCAAACCGAAGCATTAAATTTTGTAGAGAATACTAATTTTTATTTCCAGTTTTTAATTTTTTAATTAAGGCCTGATTCATAAAAGATCTTATTGTGGCTGCATATTATTTATTCATATTACAAATCTGCCTTCTTGCCGCTTTCAATTTCAGGACTCTTTCTAATCAGAGGAATTAAAAATACATGGTTAAAGTCCTTTGTGTTTAAATTTTCTTACTTTTCCCCTCTGATTTGGGCTCCTAAAGCCTTTCCATCGCAGAAAAGATAAATTAAAAATACCGCATCTCAAGAAGTGGATTATTTGCAACTGTAACGGCTGTCCGCTCCAAACATCGGTTGCCATCTTTATTACTGAAAAATGGACTTAAGTTTCCGATATTAATTCCACTTGAAGTAAAATCAGACGCCTTTGTTAAAAGCGTATTCCATTTTTAGGATCAGTAATGTTCTATTTAATTGGATGCCTCGGATTAAAACAAAGAATGTAAAATTAATTTGTAAAAGTGTGCATATGAGAATATAAAATCTTAGGGTTTAAGTAACTGGATAATTTTTCAGTAAAAATTTTGTTGTTCTGAAACTTCTGTGATTTATCCTGATCTAATATAACAAGATTTTTCTTTGAATAACCAATGCATTTCTACAGGCCCTATCCCAATCTAAGTAACGTTTATTTTTCGATCATCAGTGGCAATAATTTATGTACAGTGTCGTAGATGTGATGAGATGTTGAAGGTTATAAAAGGCAATTATAAGAATTTTAGTCGGCGGCAGTTACAACGAACTGTTATTCTAAGAGAGAAATGTTTTTCATTATATGTTGAAAGCCAAGTGGACTGCGAATAAATTCATCGCAACAAAATGATTCTTATAATGAAAGGAGTTTAAATGTTTTGTTTTCCTGGTGCTAATAGAAATTTTGTAAGCATTCTGCATATTTCAGTCTAGAAAACGGTTTCGTTTGTGCGTCCTTCATGCGTTATCTGCATTGAAGGAGATACACCTATAAAGATACCCATAAATATACCCATCTCATCTTATTACAAGTGGCTTAACTTGGGCTACTTGTGTCAAATAATAAGACGAGTCAATAAAGAAACGGTAAGACAAATAAAACAATAGGCGAGCAATAAGACGAATAAAGAAACGTCAAGACCAAAAACAAAACTAAAAGGCATATAAGACGAATCAATAAACAATAAGAAGACAAAATAATAAGACAAAAAAATTCGACAAATCAATAAACAATAAGAAGACAAAATAATAAGACAAAAAAATTCGACAAATCAATAAACTATAATACATATCGGAAATTGGAATGCAGAACATATTGGACTGCAATGTTGATGTGTCTCACTTGCAAAAAAATTGATAATTATTAACACTTCGAAAGGATGTTATTGTTTACAGTTATTGTTTCAGTTTGTTCAATGTAAATAAATATGTTTCTTGTTGATTAGGCGTAAGCTTTTTTTATTTATATTTATTATAAAAGGCCATTATTCATCTTAGTTATAGAGTGAATGATTTAAAAAATGATTTTGCCTATATATTTAACGGCATTTTGCACTAAATAAATGAAATGCAGATCTAATTATATATGTTGAGTCGATTGTAAAATTTTCTGCTCTAATTTCTTACATTCATTATCATCTGCATTAAAATAAATTCTAATGGCAATGAGGTAATTTTAATAACAATGTACTCATTCTGATCTGCTTTGTGTACTTTTTTTATTTCATTCAAACGACAGTGCACCTTTTAATATTTTGATATTTCTGTATTTGCACAGGTTAATTTCAAAAACGTAGTACTAAAAGAAATACCGGTACTTTCAAAATTTAAACTCTTTCTGTGAGTTTTAATTTTTATAAACTCAACCCTTAAGTGGTTGAGCTTTTACGAGTTGCTCTGTTTTATGCGCTACTTAGTCATAAAATTTCAGTTTACTCATATAGTAATATTAGGGTGTTACTTATTTGATGGTAAATATCTCCTTGAAATATTAGATGATAACTATGAGATTTTCAGACTGAAATTATCCCATATTTTGATTTAAAATGACGATAAAAAAGAGTTATATGATGATAAAAATTATCTGAAAGTACAAAAGTAAAAACATTATATGAGGTCATCTTTTACGAAAATCAATTACGTTGTAGCACTATATGTATTAATCACACCAGTCTCCAGGAAATATAGATAAGGAAAGAAAACATTGATGTATATATAAATGTAGGCAGTACCTTTTTATTTATAGTAATCGGTTAAAGGAAAATAGATAGTGACAAGGTAAATAAACCTTCATCTTCAAACAAACAAATTTAAGGAGGTATTCGTACTGATCCCCATTATATATTATTGAGGATTATTGAGAGCATCGTCCCTAATTCCCCAGAATGGTCCTAATCCTCCATCCCATGACAGATAATCTGTCGTATTATTTCACTTAATCGAGACGACGGTCAACATCCTGGCCATTCTTTCACTTAAATGTACTTTGGAAATAATGTAAATAAAATGCAACTAAAATAGCAAGGAAATGGATAAATTATCTATCTGTGCCTCAGGTAGAAAATAGAGGAAAATGTTGGAAAACGGAATAAGTAATTTATGGAGGGGGGAATGTAATATTTTTTCAATAAAACGTAGGAAACGTGTTAGAAAATGCTTCTAATCTCTGATTGTTGATATTGCAATCATCTACGGTCTTTTTTCTCGTATTTTATTACGTTACGTTTTATCACAGTGACTATCCTTTTGCCTTCATAAGCGGTGAGTTCGGGAGATATAATGATATTCCACAGAACATAAGATTTTAATCTGAATTTCAAATTATAAAAGCGCGTTATTTGTGATATGTTACTTAATAATATAAAAACAATATACGCACCTGTAAAAAATTTTCATCGTTATCTTTTTGTTATGAATTTTAAATTACAGTAGCGAAAAAAACATTTTAAAAACATATTGCTTTTTAATAATTTATAGAAATATTAGTAACGAAGTTTAAACATCTTCATAAATTAAGGAATTCTTCAGTATGTATATGTGCTTCTTTTATATTAAAAACAGAAAGCGAAACGCTTTATTATATATGACGCTTGAAAGGAATAATGAAAATGTTTGCTGGTTACTGATAAGGGAATTTCTTTAATGCAGCTATACACCAATTCCAAACGCTAATGCTGTGGAAACTCAGATGCTTTGTGAATGAAAATATTATTGCTTTTCACCTCAAACGACATTATTAGGCAATAAATATGGCAAAAGGAAGTGATATTGATGATGTTATGACCACAGTAGGATCATAGGATGAAAAGAAGCTACGAATACTAGGACACAGATGCTCTAGGAAAGATGCTTATTTAAGAAATCTTCCAGAGATGTAGGATTGTAAGACTTCGTCTTGCTATTTGGCATATACTGTGTTTTTCCTCTGCCGAAACACGTGCTGTGGCCACGTTCTGTTGATCATTGCTCCTTTTCATACCATCATATCTCCATCGTCGTAATGGTTATAATCCAAATTGTTTTGGATTAAAGATTTTTTGGAATGTCTCCTTCTGTAATGCCTTTAAATTAATCAGATTTTAAACTAACCATGACTTCTTAGCGGTGAAAACGTAACTCCTTTGCTGTACATTTCAAGTCTGATGTCGTTTGCATCAAATCAAACAAACCGAACTTTTTTGTGTGTTCGGTAAAATGCAAATTGTTAGCTTTCTGACGTAAAGACCTTCGTACATTTTGCCTCGATGCAGAAGTCCCTGGTGCCGATTTCAAACATTGAATTCAAATATCTGTCTAGCAATTACATTCCTTTTGCATATTGAAATTTCCATCATTATGTGTGTAGTTTTAAAACGGAAAACAGCTTTCCATCTATAAGACCCTTACAAATGATACTTCACTGCTATAAAAAAGACTGATTTGATTTGATAAACACTGAAATAAAACCCACACTGCAGATATTCCTGGAAAGGGGGCCGTGCTAAGTGCTTTTGAATGATGTCTTGCCACTATTTGCACTTAGAAACAGATTGACCAAAGTGGATTAGATAATGAGGATTACTTCACTCCATGACAAAATAAGTTAGATCGATTGGTTACATCATAAAATACCATTAATTTATGCAAGTTAAGATAATTTTCGCAATCGAGCCGACTTAATTGGTAAAGTTATTAGCAATATTAGGTGTCGAATTGTTGGGCCGGGTTTTGAATTTCGGAGAAGGCTTAGATGTTGGTAAGTTCGTAGAGTTTGGAGCTTTTAAAGTTCCAGAGTCTTTTCTGTAGGTTTGGTATGGTTTAAAATCCGTTCTTCGTTCTAAAATTTAGTCTTAACTTCCCCTTTCTCATGTGTGTAATGCAGTTATTTCATGTGGTTTCACAGTGGGTAATGTTCTCGGTGATGATACGAGTAAATGATCGACGCGATAGGCATTGTCCGTTTCCAAAGAATACGTTAAGTTGCAATCGGCCGTCCATTATAAGCAACAGCAACATACATATAAGTAAGGATAATTTTCACCATCAATGTGTATTGCCAAATGGGCGAGAAATGTAATCAATGTAGTGAATAATGTTTCGAAAAACCGATTTTATTGATAATACTAATAAGCCTGATGTTACGAATGGTGATTTGAATCATAAATTTGAGAATAATAAATAACAATTTATATTATTTATATTAAGAAGAATGTAGATGTTAGAAAAGAATTATATGAAAAGTATTTTGCACATTAAAAGGCTTTTTATTTTTTTAGTCATTGTAAGATTTCAAAGTTCTTGATAAAACGTACTTTTCGTAAGTTAAATTTTAAAGTTAACTCATATTTTAAATGACTTTGATATTTCAGTTTGCAATCTGGAATTTTAATGAAAAAATATAACGAAAAATAAATATCAGTTAATAAGAACTTCCTGTAATATCTAAAAGAATATAAATTAATTTTCTTGCTTTAAAACAATCATATTAAAAACGCGTAATTTTTTTTAATGTAAACGTGCTTGAAAGTGTCTTAAAAAAAGAGAAAAAAACTATGCAACCTTGCGTTATATATTCCACTTCAGTGATTGGTAATATTACTTTTTAAGTTGTATTTATGTTGTCATGCAATTTGCCGAAACCTAGCCCAAAGTAGGTTTTTTTTTTCCTTTTCCACTTTAATTTGAAACATTTATTCTTTTTTAGAAGGAGAAATGCTAAAAATTTTTTTATAACTTTTACTTGATTGACGTCTCTTAAAAAACATTTCCGTTTCTAATATTAGTAATTATTAGCATATGTCTTATCTTCAAGTTTAAAAGCAATTCAATTTTATCTTTAAATATTTCCTGACGAGAAATAAGTGAAATCATTATTTCATTTTCAAAATATTTCGGTGCGAATTTTTGATACTACTTCTGTCGTAAACTTCATAAAAAAACTTCAGTTGTGGTATTTTTTTTATTACTTATTTGAAATCGAGAGTATTTTTTGTCATTTTTAGTTATTTATTTATTTTTTTATGATGGCACGTCTGGAATTCTTATCTCTATGTTCCTGCTTCGAATAAAAATTGTCTGCCAACTGAGCTTGAAATCTGATGCCACTCCGTGGAACGTAAACTTCACTTAAATTGTTTTTCTTATCGCATAAAGGAAAATATAAATGATAGGAAAGGGGAAGAAAATGAAAAAGTGTAATAACCGTAAACCGTTTCTCTCCTCTCGTTTCTACCAATCGTAAGAACAACTTCTTTGCATGAATAATTTCATTTTTATTGTTTTACATCTCTATTTTGTCTTATTTTATTTGCTATTTTCTTTTTATCCCTAGGAAAAGTAAATGGTCAGTGCGAAATAATCGCTAAATTTATTTTTTTTAGTTGTGTGCACCAGCTGGGATACCCATAAAAATTGTCCTTTCGAGTAATGACTAACGATTATAATATATTCGCTTTTCCTTTAAGCCTACATTTTCTATGATAATAACTATGTACTGAATTTTATGCCTGATAACTCAGAACTTCTCGAAAAAAGCTGTTTTTAGGAAGAATTCATTCGGAAATAATTGTTTTTTATTTTCGGATCGCTGCCACTTTTTGCTAAGTTAGAAGTAATTTTTAATAATCACGGGACTATTATTGCTCTCTCTGCGAATAAGTGATAGGATAAGATAAGCAAATAACGCATTTTCTCTTCAGTTTTGATTCGCTGTGGCCGAATGGTTAACCTTTAAATAAAATAAATTAAAAAAAAAATATATTTTTTTTCTTACAGAGGAATTAATTTTCCTTAGAAAGTTCTCCATGTCGGCTATCTGTTATATCCATAGAATGTTTAGTGGGACTATCATAATCTAAAGTGATACTTATGATCATTATTTTTATAAAACCATTCCAACAAACATTCGCCACCGTACAATTCAAGTATTTAACGATATGGAAACTTAGAATGTCGTAGTATTTTACTGGCTACGTGTAAGAAGAATTACTGACAGCTTTAAAGTACTGGCGCTGCTATCGTGCATTTATTAAGAGTAATAACAAAAAATATAGTATTAGTGTTTGTTTTCGGAGATCTAAGAAATCTAGAGCAAGGTATGTTGTAAATGATTCCAAATGCTGGAAACGGTATGAAATGTCATTAAAAGATCCCATGTACACAATTTCATCAAATCTTGATTCGATATAACAAATCCCCGTCCCCTTTCAAGTATTTTTCCATTAATGATACCACCAAAGAAACGCTTTCTTGTTAAGCGCAAGAAGTCGCCAAATCTTGTAAATCCATACGCCAACAGCCAAAAGCTCATTTTCACAAACTGCCGTTGTCACATCTTGCTAAAGAAGATCTTTAATTTTTATTAGCATGCCAAGTCATCGCAGTAGATATATAGACTGTTAATAATTTTATCTCTGTTCTGATTTTTAATAAAATATCTATTTGAAATAATTTATACTGTTTCTAATAAAAATTTTTGCATTAAGCATTTGCATCAGTAATTGGACTTATAAATGACATTTCGAATACAATGCTATATGTTTCACGGTATCTGTTATTCTGTATCCTCCTAAAAAAATCATGTACTGTCAAGAACTTTTTTTTTTACTTTTCTCCCTTTGTTTAACTCTGATTTAACATTCGATCTTTCAAGTTTTTGAATTCTGATAAGAAATAAGAAAATTTCTGAACTTAAAAACATATGGCTGCGTTATTAAAATAATAGGAAGAATCGCAAAATGTTTTCATTTTTCTGTCTTCACAAGCGACAAGTACCTTTTGTGTTTATATTTAACGGCGTAGGGTTATCACATTTCGAGATGACTGGAAACCATTTGGCGATTTTCATGCCTGGTAACGAAGCATTTTCGGTTGTTGTATTTAATGGAAAAGTACTTCCATCTTCTTTATCTGAACCATAAAAAAAGGCTAAATTTACAATGGATCCTCTTTGAATTTTTCTCGGCCTTTCAGTGGTTTGAATATAAGCAGTTATATTTCTTGCACTTTCTGTTTAGGATTGTAAAATTCTTTTTATAATTTTGTGATGTTCTTTTTTCGAGTTCTAGTTTGATGCAGTTGTAATAAGCATAATTAATATACAAGCATAATTTCTATATAAGCCTTAATAAGCAGCTAAATTACGTTAATTTATTACTAATGGCACTATTAAATGATACTGATTATCATAACTAGTATTCGGATGATTTGCACTGTCGTATACTTTCTTTTAATTGGATGATTGAACTTTGTGTAACTATTCAACAAAATTTAATTCCGTTCATTTTTATATAAATAAAAGCTAATTTGAATGCATAGGTGAATTTACAAGTGGTGTAAATAACACAGATGTAACATATTCATAAATTACTCTATTCGCCTGAGTGGTGTAACACACGCATAAATTACCCTATTCTGCTGAATCCTATTCTCCTGTGTGGTGTAACACAGTCATAAATTACCCTGTTTGCCTCTGCATATATAAGTACATTTTGTAAACATATTTTGCAAAAGCATAACTAAAATAATTTAAATAACTATTGATGGACGAAACGATGGAAGCCTTGATCATCAAAATTTATACAGGTTCGCCATTTTAAGAATTTTCGAATGAATTTGCGTTTTGATGTCATAACAGAATCCACCAATCAGCTTATTTCACTCTAACTTGCATTTTGGTTTTCAGTACAATTTCGAATCTTAATTTTCGGAATTTGTTTGGTCGATAAAGCAAATGTATGCATAATTTTGATTTTAATTATTCCCAATTAGAAGCGATGCATAAAAACTATACTCTTAAATAAATAATGTAAACACTGTGTATTCCTGGTTACGTATTTGCCTACTGCTGATTATTGTGCCATAAAATAAACCCTTTAACTTTGTTTCATTTAGCGTTTTATTTTCTCTTTATAACATGCTATAAAGGCATGCTGAAATATAGTTATTATAATGCCAATAACCCATTTTTGTGTGCGTAGGAATGCATGTGTGTGTTTGTGTATTATAGTTGTGTTTGATGCAAAGAACAATCAAATTCTTCTTATATCAAAAATTTTTTTTTTTTTGGATTTGAACTCTTATTTAGTTTTTAAGAATTGGCAACAGCGTGTTATTATTCCTTTTTCTGATCATGAAGTTAAAATAGCTTTGTTATTCTTACGCTAATTGTTTTGTTATGTATCCTAAATATTCGTATTCATTGTGCTATTCAACTAATATGAAACTTTCTAAATAACTTTGTTCTTATAGATGATATGTACCTATATCATTGGATCTGAAAGATAAATTCTAATTTTTGGCTGCAGTCTGTTATTTTAGAAACGCTGTTTGCTTGCCTAAGGGCAGACTTGACCAGAATTGTTTTCTAGGAAGTTCTCTTTTCCAAGAAACTCTTAAAATAGAATTTCATTCCGTGAGGCGTGTAACGGAAGTGACGTTGTAATGCTTCATCGGTTGTCGTTGGTCTGTTGCGTGGAAGCTAACACATAGAGAGAAAAAGCCCATCTTCTCGTTTCTCGTTCATGGTAAACATTAAGAAGTTCCTTTTCTTTTAACCATTTCTGATCTTTGCCCTATTCGCTTAGTCTGTTGTATTTCTTCTTTCTCGTTTGTTTGTTTCGTTAGGGTTGTCTCGCTGCTTTCTTCTGTTCTTTGATTCCCTGTGTTTCCTTCCGATTAGGCAATGTTCGATAAATAAAAATAAAATGCACTTTGGTTTGGCTTTGATCGTCTTTGCAACACAATTCGTTTCTTTGTTACTGAGGTGAAAAAAATAAGTAATCTCTTATTGGATTGCATAGCGAACGTCGTTAGTTGAGAGGTCTATGAGGAAATTCCAACTTTAAGTACTTTTTGATTGAATTTTCACCGAGTGTCTTTAAAACAAGTTTAAATCTCAAGAAACCTTTGTAAAATTCAACAAAGAGGAAAAATGGGAAGCAGATTTGAACTGCAGAAAAGAAATATATTTCTAAAATGTCTTCGTAGTTGCCGTATACCTTTATTTATTAGATTATGCAATTGCTGCCATTATATTATTGTTAGATATGCCACAGTTTCTGATATTACGCGCATGCTGCTTAAAATTATGACTAAATAACACGATTTAAGAATAACATGTCTGAAAACAAAGGAAATCCAATTATATCGAGAACATTTTACAATTTAACGACATCGGAAAGATTTTCTTAATTCAAAGAATCAGACTATAAGACATTTTTAAATAATCAACAGACTTTGGAAATATGAATGTATATAAGCAGGTCTGAAGAACCATCTGTTGACTTTTTAAGATCATTTTCTTATTCTTATTTTTAACATTTAATAAATAATCTTTGCTTACCTTTCTTGATGATTTTACAAGACGCTTGGAATTCTTTGCCATTTTGTTTTTCACACAAACTTTATTTTTCACAGCTATGTACAACTAATCATGTTTACATTAGAACGTTCATTATTTTACTTTGTTGCCACTACACTTTTATCAAAAATCCGCAATGCGGTAAAGAAAATATAAAGAACATAAAAATAAAAAGCTGCGCCATCTCGTGGCCAGCTACATAAACTGTAACACCATCGGAAACTGTTTCTCCAGTCTGTCATGAGCAGGTATTGTCTATCACGATGACTATTTTCGTCAGTTTGTTAAACTGGATACGGCCACTATAGTAACAGGCCTTACACATTTCAATTAGGGAAGAGTCAGCCTGAAGAGAAAGTTTTATTCTTAGTTTGCCTTTGACGCTTGTTGCCTGTGGAAAAACAAAACAGTGTTATGAGTTTTTTAAAGAAAGAAAATCAAAAAGCTTATTCGCAGTTCGATTTTAACTGCGTCAAAAAGGCAAACTTAATACATTTTTTTCAAGATGGCTATAGTAAAAATGGGTTAGAGCTCGTTTCTGCGGCGGTAGATAACTGTAGACATTTTGTCGGGCTGTTCTTATGGTAGACGGAGAGTGCAATATGTGCAAGTATTAAATCTGATAACCGATGCTACAAGACTGCGCCTTCCTTTAGCGTTGGTCTTCAGATGTTTCCTTATAGGGTTTCACTTGATCCGGTAAAGCTACTTTAGTCCTTAACAGACTTCAAGCAAGTTACCGCTATATCTGAGATGATTGACAAGGTCTCACTAAGGTTATAAACAACCTTTTAATTTAAACAGAACTCTGACATAAAAAAGGGATTTTGTGGTACAATAACCACAGCTTGTTAAAATTCAAATTAAAACGAGAATTGTTGATGAATATAAACATTGATCAGTAGTTTAATACTATACAATCAAATACTAAAACTGAATAATTTACCGGCGTGTCAGATTTTATGTATCGGCGCGAGAGACCGCAAAGCCGAATAATTACTACTTATAGAGCTCGCAGAAGCTAACGTAGCGCGAAATGTCAGAAACACTTTCCTCTCTCTCAAGATCCGAAACCTTGAGCTCAAACAACTAATTTCCCTTCTGATGAGGAATACGGAAAGGAGAAGTTATAGTAAAGACCGGAATCATAATAGCTGGTTAATTAACATAAACTACCCTACATCTCATAACTGTTGTGCCCCATGCAATATTATACGGGGGGTCATCATGGTTTAACGTCCTATTGTAACAAACCAAAAAACTATGCAACTTTCTTCCCCCATTTTGAGATTGAACAAAGCCCAAAGGACTTTGCTCTCCTCCCCCTAAGTTTTTAATTTGAACTCTGCCGCCGTTGGCGGTAAACAAAAGACAATTATAATTACGAGTGACTTTGGAGAGTATAATCCACCAGTGTGTGTGATGAACTGTAATCTTATACTTCTGTGTACTTTCTATATCTAGCTTTCCCTGGATCTAGCTTATTAGATAGGACCTAGATAGATATCTAGCTTTCCCTTGATATCTAACCATCATGGGCCTTTATACATCCTGGTGGCTGCAGTACGTTTTGGTTTTTGAATGTTGTGTGTTTGTATTGCTTGTTGGTGTTTATAAGTGGTTTTGTGTTTTGTTTTTCTCTCTTTTGCTTCTTTTCTGTCCTATTAACTGTTTCTAGGGTCCCTGGACGTTTGTGGCTGGAGGGGGGAGGTCTATAACGTTCTTAAGGCAGCAATGCCAGGTGGAATGACCTCCTTTCCCATTTGCGTACTTCTGTATACTTGTTTTATGTTGTTTTTAACGTAAATATTTACTTGTCGATTGATTATTATGGGGAGACATTCTCTTCAGTGTTACACTGTGGAATATACAGGAAGTTCTTTTGTGTAACTGGTATATGAATGTCGTTTTTTAAAGAGGCAAGTTATTTTTTCTGTACACAGCAAAGAGTTCTTCGAATTCTTTTTGTAAGGCCAGCAACGAGAATACTATTAATTAGTGTATTTTACCTGGAGAATGGTTCGGAATGGTATGAAATGAGATAATAGATATCGCTAAAGCTAACTGGGTTCTTTATTATGGGCTTTAGTTAGAGAATCAACATGGGGTGCGAGGAAATAGCATGTATGGTTGTGTGACTGCCAGTAAGTGCCGAATCTTGTAAAACTGACGATCTTAGCTAATCTTCCTTTTCGCAGATATCCATTCCTAAGGCAGTAATGGGTTTCGTGATGTTTATTAACTTCATCGTGATACCTGGAAGGTATACAAACCTTGAAGTAGCGTCTAAAAGCTCAAAGTGTGGATTTCATTAAAACTGTGCTATTATCTATGCTCAAAAATTTAATTTGACAAAGTATAAAGATCAAATGGCAGATGAAAATTTCAGAAATGATTTTTAAATGTAATTTTCTAAAACATGGCTACATAAATTATTTTTTACATTTGTGTACATACATGTATAGGAGTTTAAATCTGTGCTTTTCTTACCGCCTACTATTTTCTTCGAGACAAAATAGTTTGTTTCAAATTGAAGAAGAAAAACCAAATTCTAGTTGCATCATATTATAGTATGAACATGATCTCAAGGATTTTAGCTCTTCAGTAATTTAATTTTCGAAATAAAAGGTTTGCTGAAAGCTAATTAAGGGCTATAGATATTCTTAATTAACTACTAAAAATTTTCAAGTGAATATTCATTTTAAAACATTAAAAATAAGAATAATCCAAAATTGAAATTGCAAAACAATTTTAACATATGCAGAAAAATGTAAAAATACTATAGCCTTTAGGCATTTTTGAAAAATATATTCGTGTATTTCGTTCATTTATTGTATGCCACTGTACACATTTCATTAAATTCTCTCATTTTAGTCCATCGTATGTCACACTTTTTATCTTATTTTCTTAAAATACTGCATTAAGTAGTGAAATTTTTGAATAAATGTCTCTGGAAAAGAAGCGTATTAAGTTCTTCATCTATGTACCTTTCTGTCATTGCAACTGTGAATTGTAATTTACGTTCTCCCTTCTTCGTGAAAGCTATTCTCTATATATGTGGTACCTTGACATCTTTATGTGATAATTCATTCTCTGAAACGCGCGTAAAAATTGCATTCGGAGTGTACTTACTCTCCTTCTTGGGTCTTTTTTAAAACATTTCTAGGCGAAATAATTTCTCTATTTTCTCATCTTTATAAAAATGAAGCGGAACCCATAAAAATACTTTCGCCTACTCCCAATCTGCCATAAATTTATCCTCGTTACAAAACGGGAGCGGGACTTTTCATTATAAATGCGGCTTTGAATAATGCATTATAACGAGCAAATGCAGTTCGGGGAATTTCGCGGACAAGGGTTCGTAATTGGATCAATAGATGGCGCTCTCATCCCTATGGTATTTATCGCTATTCGGAGCCTGCTTTTAATTGGGCTATTAATTTATTATTCCGTCTTGTCTTATTAGATGAATGGAGTGAGTTGTGGAGCGTGGAGAATTTTAGGCGTTGTTTGTTTGATTTTATCGTGTCTGACACGGATATTTTATTCGCCTTGCTGTTGATTTTGAGAATGTATTGCAGTTTTAAATTATAAATCCTCTTTGCCGTTTAAGAACAACCTGTTTTTGAATTTGCATTGAACTTTCTTGCTGTTATTTAATTAACTTACGTGTTGAATAAACAGGTTGATAAAGCGCCTTAATTTAATAATTATTTACTAGAAACTGAAAGCTTAATAGATGAAGCATATTTATTTTTGTGAGAGAATGAACTGAAGCATTTTTATTTAGGGAAGTCTTAAGTATTTCTAATATTAACTATTTTTATAACTATCTGTTATATATTTTCCTACCAAATTCGATAAAAAGATCATTTTGAGTTTTTCTTTATATCTTTAATTTTTTTAATTTATACATATCTCTGAAGTTTGACGTGGCATTTCGTTCAAAAATCAGATCTGGGTATTTTAATAACATCGTGATATATTACGTAAATAAATTATTAAAATAAATTAAATACATTAAAGCACATTAAAGCATTCTTCTTAGCATTTATTAAACATTATTTTTGGAAAGATTAAAACTTTGAATTTTGAACTTAACAGAGCTGCGAATTGAGCTTTTAACTAAATTTAACTTATGAACTGAACTTTATTAAACCTTGAATTGTTTACTTATTAGCTTTTAAAATCGCCTGTATTAAACAAAATAAAAATTTTTTTAAATGTCATATTTCGTTTGGTTAACGTGCATTTAGATCACCAACAATTATCTGTGGCTTGGAAAGCACATTTGCCACTATTTGAGGCTGTGTATGTGCAGTATCCAAAAATTCTATGATAGAACTACTACATCTGCTGTTTTTTTCCTTTATAATTTTTTTAATATGAAAATTTGAAAGGCCAGATACATGCATATTTACATGCATATTCCAGGCCAGATACATGCATATTCTAGGGATGCATTTCTGGTTGGACATCTGGACTGTTTTCGTGGCAGTGTGACATTTTCTCACTTAAATTCCAGTTTTGATTGAAAACATTCTAGGAGATGAAATAGTAATGGATAAATAAATGGATCACACTTCTATTGAGCGCAAGCACTGTAGTTACAAACGTCCATGCCTTAAGCTATTAGATGGGAGCAAGTTTGAATGATTAACACACCAGTTAAAATTACCAAACCAGTTATGTGTGATAGACTAGTTTTTGCTTTATAGTGGCAAACCAGTCACTGCTTCGTTTTGAGGCACGTTTACCAAATTGACATATGCTTGACTGTATCTTTATAAAATATTTCTCTGGCCTTCTTAGCATGTCTTCGTAATGTAGTGGTCAGCACGCCCGGCGCATATTCGAGAGGTCTGTGGTTCGAATCCCGGGCAGGGCATTGCTCATTTTTCATGGTTACTGCTTCGAAATAACCTACTGTCTCTGGAATGCAACATTTTTGGACACTGACCGCACGTTTCTCTGTTTGGGCTTGAGCCGCACTGGTCATAGACCTTGTTCCTCACTGACTGCAACGTGATATTTTGCTCATAGCTTTTGGCTGAGGACATCTTAGGGAATAGAACCCATAAACTGAAGTACTAGATAAGCAAATACTCCTCCTCAACATAACTCCTGCTCAACTTTATATCCTTAAGTACTCCTGCTCAACATAGATACTAGCAAACTCACAAGCATCATACTTAACTTGATTGGCTTTCAGTATGGGAGCAGGCGCTAATGATTACCGTATCAGCTAAATAAGTTTGAATGAGTCTTTGAATGAGTTTGAATAAGTCTTTGGTTCACAGCATCAAACCACAAGATGTTCTCTTTTGAGATACTCTAATTAAACTAAAGAGGATATCTGTCTGACTATTTTAAGCTTTTTTTTTCCTTTTCACTTGCCCCTTCCGTTAAGGCTTGTGTTCTCGGAATCTTTAAACTTGTTTCTTTGATATGATTTTGGATATCTATTTAGCACAAAATACGTTAAACAGAGTACATTAATTCCAACGTATTCGGACGTGAGCATATTGCAAAAAACTGTATCTCATAACTTTTTTACAATTCCTCTTTTTCGTAGAAAAGAAATTTAACTTCAAGGAGTGAAAAGAAAAACGAACGTAAAAATATCCAAAGAAATAACTTTGGGAGTACCTCTATATGTCTGTTAAGAAAGTGACAATTGCATTGCGTTGGTTTCTCCCCCCTCACCTATTTTAATCTTAAAGCGAGTCCAATGAAAATTTCTAACCCCCCTCACTTATCACCCCCTTTCTCTTCAAAGGGGTGTGTATTCAGCTTCTCTCTTTGCTTTTTCTAATTTTCCCCCCTTCTCCGGCTGGAGATAGGTGGCGCTGCTCACAACTTCGTCAGCAAAATTTCTGGGATAAAAAGCAAGCTGTCGATATATTGGACACGTCCGTTGAGTCCGCTCGCTGTAAGGGTAGATGAAAGTTGAGGAGGGATTTTCAACAAATTTTAAATCGTTCTGTTCTTTAAATGAGATATATAGTACACTAGCACTCTGTTTATCCGAACTAATTGAACCAAGCTATTTGGGGTAACCATTTTTTCGCTGCGATGTTCTGTAGTAATTCTTTCCAGCAGTCAAAAGATGCAGAATAATATCTGTAATATTTTTGGCAAAATATCAAATGTTCTTATATTAGAATACAGTATACATAGTGCATCTACAAAGGGTTAGGACTAAATTTTTCGTAACAAATTCCATCAAATATGCCAAATGATAATTGCTAGCATTTATGCTACGACATCTTAACTTGCTTTCACTAAAATTTCATCTGTCTGGGGACAGAATTTTCTATCGACTTTATCAGGTGCTTTGAACCGAATATGAATGTGAAAGCTCAGCAAAGAATAGGAATAAAGTTTTGTTGCAAAGCAGCATAAACAGCAAAGGTTTTCAAACAATTTATGAGTGGAAGTGGAACTTGGTGCTGTTCTTAAGATCCTGAAATAAAATGGCAATCATCAGCTTGGGCTAGAGGAGGTTCACAACGGGTCGGAAACCTCGATTTCAGAAATCTTGAATAAAGACCGTGTTGGTGAGATCTTTTGATTAGAAAAGGATAATTCACAAGCAGTTTGTTTCGCAGATACAGATCGTGAGCTCTAAATTTTAAAAAAGACGATAATGGATAGACTTTTGAAGAGAATTCAGTGTGTTAGGCTTCAAAAAGTTCAATCTGCTAAGTGGTCTCTGCCTGACAGCAATAAAAATTGTTGCACAATTCCATTCCAGTCAAGCAGTTTTTAGAAAAATGAAATTATTATTAATCAGCTTATTCATCAAATTTTGCTACAAAAATACCTAGAAGTAAGAAAAAAAATCTGAATGCTTTCAGATTTTACATTATGCCCAAAAGGGCGTTTTTTAAACGTTTTGTGTGTTACCTTTATTTATTAAATATCATGTTCTTCGCACTTAACCCATAAAATTCAATTCAAAAGCAATATCGCAAAACAATTTTAAAATGAGCCTATCTTTAGAATTTCCACTACACAGTCTCGCGCGCTGGAGATAAAAATGTTTTTTTTTTCGTACAGTGTTGCCATTCTTCACTTTGAAGTCGTTAATTTTTGGATTAAAAAATTCTTTAATGTCTGACAAAATATGAAATAGATGATAAAACAAATTCCAAATTAGAGCTTCCATATACTCATATTCGGTGGAGAATTACGTTATTCAAAATTGGATGGCTTTAGGTACCTTTGTTTTATCACAATGCGAGAAACATTTATATGGATTCTTCATTATTTAATTTCTTTAAGTATAATATAAGGCTGTAATATTTGGTGGGAACAGTTTGAAAAGTGAATCAACCCAAAATGCCAAAACGAAATGAGTAGCACTTCTAGGCTAACGTCCTTTGTCTAATAAAATATTTGACGCTGCTTAAAGGAACTGCCGGGAGAATTCGATTATAAAATTCAGTAAAGTTGAATGAAGTTTTTTTTTAAATTCAAAATTTTGATTTAAGGAAAGCATCTTACTCGTGGAATGAAACAATAAACTTCTGAAATTCCTGTTGTTCAACTTAGCCCAAACTGTATTACTCTTTTTTCTTAATTAATTTTTATTTTATTTATTTATTTAATCTTTCAGTTGGCAGTGATTCTGAACTCTCTTGAATTCATTGAAAATTCAGTGTGTTTCATTGTATGCTCATTAAATAAGCGAATAAATGATTTTTAGCCCAAAGCGTTACACCCAAAGGGCAATTAGTCTCAAAACGGCAGTTTCGTCGTTTCACTTTCTGCGTTGATTCACTTTTCAAAATATTGCCACCAAATATTATCGCCATGTATTATATTTAAAGAAACTAAATAATGAGGAATCTGCATGAATGCATAAATGTTTCTCCCAATATTGACAAAACAACGGTGGAGCCATCCAATTTTGAATAACGTTGTCTTCCAACCGAGCATAGGCACTTGGAAGTCCGGATTTTGAATTTCCAATTTGTTTTATTGTATATTTCAAATTTTGTAAAACGTTAACAAATTTTTGATTAACAAACTCAATGATTTCAAAGCGGGCAATGGCAACAATGCACGGGAAAAATTATCTCCAGCGCATGAGACTGTATATCGGAATTTCTAAAGAAATGCTGTTTTTAAACTTTTTGTGATATTATTGTTGAATTGAATTTTATATGGTTTTGAGCGCGAAGAACATGATATTTAATAAACAAAAGTGATACACAAAACATTAAGAAAACGCTCTTTTGGATGTAATATAAAATCTAAAAGCTTGCAGATTTCCTATTTTTTTTTTTTTTTTTTTTTTTTTTAAGTTCAGAAAATGACTGTAACAACTCTTGATTAACGGGGCTAATGCCGGGAACGGTAACCACGATTGAACCACAGTCATGTTTATTCAAAAGAAAACACAGGAAAAAGAAATAATGCATTTTACAACTAATAGAAGATTGACTACTAACAATTTACCTGTATTTTCAAGTAATTTATTCTGGAGGAGAATTTCATTTGGTTATGTAAATTAAATCAGTTTTCAAACCTAAAAAGAAATTTTGGTTTACAGTACACTTATCTTTCGATAGAATTCTGTGAAATAGAAGGTTAATAGCTGTGTAACTGATTTGTTATTAAATTCATCATCCTACTTTTAATAGGTAATTTAACAATATTTATACTGGCTGATCACAAGGTTAAGCATATTTCAAACCAAAACTTTCAAAAATTGTGCATATTCCAAACTGCAATTGAAATTTCAAGTGATATGTTACTTGTAACAGTGTAGGGGTATCGTTCATTGAAATAACTACTCATTAATGTCCATTTTGGAGTTTTCACAATTTTTGAAATTTTGATGTGCGCAACGTTTTAATCACCCGATGTATTCTGGATTACGTGCTGTTATCGATAAAAATAGTTTCCAGTTACGATGACATCATCTGCCATCACTACTGTTAACTCGCGCACTTTTTTCCTTGCTTTTATTTTCCGTAGACAGTTTTGTTTTACGCTGATGTTTGTGATAGTAATTTATCCATTGTACTCAATAAGCCAAGTGTTGTTTCTTTTAAACAGAGCGTGATTATTCCTTAAACCAGTTAAATTGGGAGTTGACTGTGTATGCAAACAGTGAGACCATGGTCAAATGATTCAATCGTAGTTAAACCTCACAAGTCTTATGGTTAAGTCATCGAAAGGCATGCTCACTTTTCACTTGATAGCTCACTTGTTAAGAGCAACAAGTGTACAGGGTAGAAGCGCTGGGTGTTCACCGGGCTGGTGCCAAAGAAGTTTCAATACAATCCTAAGGCAAATATAAGGGAGGGTAAGGCTCTTCATCCTCCATCGGTTACTACTAGCCAGAACATATTCCTCTCTAGTTGGATCGAAACAAATATGAAGAGCTCACTCGCCAGATCACGATCATACCTATCAGTCAGAGTCGCAGTTAACGGCAGATTAGTCTTCAGAACGGCCTGTCGGCAAGTTGGCTCCAATCCAAGTCGAAACCCAAGCTATTATATGTTTTCTAACTCTGCCGCGGAGAGGGTGAACTGAAGCCGAATTTTTTTCTTTGGTGCCGAGCAGAAAATGGGGGGCGAGCAGAAAACGGGGGGAGGATGGGAGAGAGAGTTACATTTTTTTATCTGAATCTATTCTAGTGCTTAAAATGTGAAAGACTTCATACTGGGATTTCTCCTATAAAATCCAGGTGTTGGGTTACCCTAGAAAGCAGGAAGTTGGATAAGGTGATAGTTAAAGAAATACTGTCCTTCCCCTTCTTTTTCCGAAAGAAAAGATGCGAAGAAAGAACTGGAGATGGTTGCTCGTACGCGCAAATGTGGAAAGTACGCTGTATGAACATATGTATTTCCTCGGAGGGATAAAAGCATGAAAAAGCTGGGATTCTTTTTTTACTCAGCGCTTCATCTTTCTTGACAGCGAGAAAAGACCGCCGACGAGTGACGTCGCAGGCGGCGTAGTAATACATCATCATCATCTTGGTCCGGGGCTCTTTTATCGGGAACCTGCCATCCGTGTACCGGATAGAACCGGATTGCGAGAGCGCACCGGATAGGGTTGTCGCGTACATCTAGTAGTAGTAGCTGTACATCGCCTCTTCTTTCTGACAAGCAATTTTTCTGGACGTGGCAATCTTGCGTAGCAGAAAATCAGTAACTTCACTTCCGTATTGGAGCGGTAAATACAGCGTCGGTTGCAGTGAAAAAGGACCAGAGGGAGATAAAAGAAATTTTTGAAGGATATATCTTGGATGAATTCCCTGGCAGTTTTCCGTAACATTAAGCTAATCGAATTTTGAGAGAAACTAAAATAAGAGTTAGGTTTTGCCCGTAAATTCGATATTCTAATTTAGATTCTGCTTCATTGCCAAAGTACACAAACAAGAGGGAAAAAATATTATCATTTTCTTCTGACATTGATCTGTTAAATGCACATAGGAACTGTTTTGTAATACGCGCAGAAACACGGAAGCATGAAATACAGACACAAAAACAACAGAGCCCAAAATTAAAAATATGTATAGAAAAACATAAAATACACAGAAATGAGTAAGAAAATTATAATTTTCTGCTGATATTTTAAATTTTGACAGAAAATATTTTCTAATTGTAGGTTAGTAGCACAATTAGACAATGGAGCCTTGATTATCCGCACATGTTGTTAAGGTTTCGGATAATTTGTTTTCGTATGCAATAAATTATTATTTCAAGTAACCATTTATACTCGGACAATACCTTACCTAGTTTTACTAACCAAAAATTTAACTTTATTTCCATTTAATTAAATTAAATTACTTTTTTTAATGAAACAAATAAGAATATATGTATATGCATATCTGTCTGTGTATATATAATCCGTTATTGTTGTTTTTCGTACTATATTATGATTCACAAATTAGAGATTTCCTGCTTTACACTATTTCTTAAAAACATTTAATTAATTTTAAAAAGTAATAAAATAATGAATAAACTAAATTATTAAAACTAATAAATTAATTAAAATTAAATAAATAAGGGATAATAAATAAAGTAAATAAATACATAATAAAAACTTATTTAAAATTAAATAAATTAAAAAAAACTGTTAGTCCTTATCTAGCTTTAAATAGAATCACGATTCGTTTATGTTTCAATGCCAAAATGAGATGAAATGTCTTCACATAGAACATTTTGCCCCTGCTGGAAGGTAGAAACAGATCGAAGAAAAGAAGCAAGCTAAATAGGAAAGGCGAAGATGAAAAACGACTGGGCATCTGAACATTTCTTTCTTAAGCATTCGTCGGTAGTGGCCGAATCCATCCTTCATTTAGCCCTCTGTTCATCGGGAACTTTTATCTTCGGTGCAGGACAGGGGCGACCGTGAAGAAGAGGGGAAGATAACGGATGTATAGGAAGACCATGTAATGGACGTAAGAATATTTCCTACCTCCATGCTTATTGGAGAGTGAAACCGCACCGCAAGTTTCGGGCTTTACTAATCACTAACCTTCCAAGTTGGCGAAGATAAGAATTTGGCGATATCTTAGGGCTCTAAGAACTGAATTACTGTTCATTTAGATAGCCATAGCCGTATTGCATGTATAAGTAAATACGTACTTTAACGTATCCTGTTAATTAGGAGACGTGTTGTTATTTATCTACAAATAAACTCCATAAAAAAATCGATCAGTGTTCGCTGTGGTGACTTAAATATACTGCTTCCACAGTCATGGGTGAGATTCATCGTAACACATGGACATTTTTATGATTACATTTCTCTTCTTATAAATATGGTGTATTTTGGCAGCACTTTCGATTTGTGACATTAATCAGAGTGAGCTGAAAGGTAATTGCTGTCATATTTCATGCAAATCATGTCTTAAAAGCAGATTGTCACAGAAATACATTGACTAGTAGAAGAGTGAGTCAGGAAACTTTAAAAATTATATAACTTGCATCCGGTTCTTGAACTTGTTCTTCAGCTAGGAAAAGTAAAGGATTCAAATCGTTGTTTAAAGGATAACGCCAGCAAATCTAACTGAGAGATTACCACAATTTTTTTTCAGATTGCATATTAATAAACAAGAAGAAAAGCGAAGTAATAGACAGTGTTGAGTAAATAGAATTTCACTGATTTGCTTAGTGGAAGGGTCGCCCAAATGAAAGTGGCACTGCCGTGATTGCGCCATCGTTTTAAGGTAGAGAAGACTACACATGCCCCTATAGAAGGCGCTGAGTGTTGGGAGGGCATGCTATATCGTCAGATTACGACAGATGCTTGTATGGATAGCGTAGGAGCAAAGTCAATGGTATCGTTCGTATGATGCATGCTTCCAAACGTTCTCAACGTGCAGTTTTAACGGCTGAAGATGTGAGTACTGGAGAAACTTATCGTCGTATGAAAAATGTGTATGGCGCAGAGTGTATATCACGCAGATCAGTATTACGATGGTGTAGCGATTTTCGTAAAGGACAAAGCAGTACGGACGGTAAGGAACGACCAAGTCATGCGCGTTTGCTTACCATCCCGGAAGCAATTGCAGCTGTGGACAGTCCCATGAGAAATAATCGGCGAATCACCACTCGCGAGAGAGCGGATAGAATGTCTATGGTTAAAGGAAGTGTTCATACAATTCTGCATTAAAGCTTGCAATACCGAAAGGTTTGCGCGCAATGAGTTCCGAAACATCTGGCAGAAGAGCAGAAGACTTACCGCAGCGGGTGTTTCCTTGGAAAATCTTTTGCATTAATACAAATAGGTAAATATTTCCTTTCTCGGATTATTGCTGCTAATGCAACACGGTGCTATCACTTTGATCCGGCCATCAAACGGATGAGCATGGAATGGGGACACCCTTCATCTCCTCGTTCATCCATGAGAGTTGAAAAAGTTATGCTTACATGCTTCTTCGATGTCGATGGCCCATTGCTTTTAGAATGGCTGCTTCTGGGCATGACTGTTAATGCAACCAGCTACTGTACCTCATTAAATAATCTGAGTGAAAAATTCAAGAACCGGCGACGTGGATTGCTGTCACGCGGAGGTATTCTCTTGCATGATAATGCTTCATTTGGCTGTTGCGTGCAAAACATGTTAAAGCAATTTCGCTGGGAGACTCTGGAACATCGTGCATACAGCCCTGACCTCTCACCTTGTAACTACCATATTTTTCGTCTTTTCAAGAAAGCTCTGAAGGGGAACCGATATACAGACAATAATGAGGTCCAAGCTGCTCTTGAAAACTGGTTCCACAGCCAACCCCGGAACCTTTTTCATTCTTTTCATCATATCATGGATCGCGAGCACACCTGTTTCAACCTCTAAGGCAACTGTGTCTATCCTATATGTTCCGTATATGTTACTTTTTATTTTGCATACTTACAACAATATCATTAAACCATTTGTCACACTGATTGTAGTGTCACTTTCATTTGGGCGATCCTTATATCAAAAACTCAGGTATGGTAATGCAGTAAATTTTAGTTGTTCAAAAAAAATATTCTGTCTAAAATGAAGCGAGGGTTATTGTACGAGGTAGAAATGCGAACTTGCTTTCATATTTTGAATTTTATTTGGAAACTACAAGGTCGTCAAAGAGAGGAATTTCTTTTCTCCTAGAGCAACTTACAAATTCATGGACATGCTTCGAGAGCAGCTGTCTGAGAATCTACAGCAAAATAGCTTGCGTATTCATGTATCCAAATGAATTATATTTTCGCAAGAGAAAAATCACAATGTAAACAACGTTTTTAATTTGTGAAAAATGATTTTAATGCGTTCTTTGTTCGAAGCCATGTATGATCCTGGATTCTACAAGACACGCTGCTGTAGCAAAATTCAGACTTGACGACATTTTAGGCCATGATTGCCGACATGTTTATCTTCATCGATTGTGGCTGATTTAATTGCTTAAATTTTTATTCTGTTTTAGATAACCAATGATACTAAATCATTTTGATCAGTGTTCTGCGCTAATTCATTTCAGTCGCATTGCTGAAACATGTTAGATAACCAGAAGTTTGATAATCTGGTTTTAAATTAACTGAATAAATATGATTCAATAGTAACGATTTTAATTGCTGATGCAGTTTAAATGCTGGCAAATTTTAAAGGCGAAATTTTTCAAGTTTTTAACAAGCTGTATCCAAAAATCGCGATGTATTCAAAATCAAGATATGTACACTCGTGCTAAAAAAAGCAACAAACATTAAAAGAAAAGATGCGAAGGGAAACTAAAATATACAGTTTACATATGAGGTAGAGATCGCATCACCGAATACAAATAGACAACCAAAATTAACATAAAATGAAATCCCATAGTCACACTACACCGCCTTAAAAAGGGGCGTACCGGACCTATGCGGCAGTTCGCAAGCAGCGATAGTTCCGTATAATCCAAGATTGGCAAAGCGGAAAGCATGAACCTAAAACACCATTTTCACCATGAATTACGTTGGAGGGTTGTCGAGGTTTTGCTAGCTGGTGCAAGACAATCTGCTGTTGCGTGAGAGTTGAATGTGCATCGAAGTGTCATCATTAAGCTGTAGAATCGTTACCAAAGGGATCAAAACCACTGTAGAAGACGAGGGTTTGGACGCCGGAGGATTGCCACAATGGTGGCTTTCTATTGCTTAATTCAAGACGCCATAGATCACTAACAGCACCACAACTGGCGTCGCATCTTTCTGCTGCTGCAGGATGGCCCATAGCCCGCCAAAACTGTGTGGCTTCGACTGTATGAAAGTAGACTGTAGGCCCGACGACAGTCTTGCGATTTTTGTTTATCGCTATCGCATATCAAAGCGCGGTTGAATTGAGCCCGTGAATATCGCATTTACACCCGAGCAGGGAGCCACGTTTTCTCTACGGAGAAGTCTCGATTTAACATCAGAATGATTCCCGAAAGCCAATGATATGGCAAGAGCCAGGGACACGCTACCGAGCGCCAAACATCGTCGAAGGAGACTATAACAGAGGAGGAGACTTACTTTTATAGGATTATTTGTGAGATAGCAACGCATGGCCTCCCCGACCTCTACGTGATTCCTGGTGGTTCCGTCACAACCTTTAGATATGGAAACAAAATTCTACACCCTCTTGTGCGCCCAATGGGTACCGATAATGCTACAATGTTCACCCGTATAAAGCTCCTGTCGGGAAAAAGGGAAGATTATTTATTGAACTTTGAAGTTTCTAAAAAAAATGATATGTGATTTTGATTACAATCAAATAATTTCTGACACGGGCGCTTCCCGGTTTACCTAAAAAGATTTAATTTACAAAATAATAAAAGTTTTTGTAGTGCTGAAGGCAATGCACGACATTTCGTCGAAGACTGCGTATTATTGCGACATGTTAGGGAAAAACATGGTAACCTAAAGGAATTCCACTGCCGCAGTAAAGAGTTCAGATTTGCAAAGGGTTTGATAAAGTTTATATATAGCAGTAGAACAATATTGGGAATTTTGGTTTGATGTTTTTGGCTGTATTTCGGTTTTAATCTGTGTTTTAATCTTTTAATTGTATTTTTGTTTGTCTGATTTTGGGTGTGCTGCATTAACCATGACGCCGATTATTATCGGTCATGAGGGTTGCAGCACACCTGTATATTACATTACATTACCCGCATGAACTCGAGTGGTGCGGAGTTATCTGAAGAGTGAAACGTTCCACATCTGCCGTGCCTGTTAGATCACCGGACCTGAATTCCTTACAGTATGCGAGGGACATGTTGGGATGACGGATAGCAGGTCGCAGTATGCCGCCAGGTACCCTCCGCGACCTCCGACATGCATTATTACAGGAATTGGTACTACTGCCACAACAAGCGATCAACGACACTATTGCCAGTTGCCTAGCCATAGTCAAGCATGCTTTCCGGCTAAAAGGGGTGTCATACCCCTTATTAGCACAATGTTTCCATTGCACATTCTTTCGACCCATTTTGTCTTTTGCGATGTGATGATCGTAATACATGCGTTTTTGTATGTCCTTGTTTTATTGTTTGCTATGGGGTCTAATAATGCACATTTATTGCTTCTTGTTTGAGCAAGAAGTGTAGAAACGAGATGTTTCTTTCCTATTTGTGTTAATGAAAACTTTCCTGACGATGGATTAACGAATTTTAATCCGAAATACCTCTGACCTATAAGTTTAGGTAAAGAGGTTTCTATTGTATGCCAAATATTCCTGTCTTTTTACGTGAAGCCTAGACCCCTTCGCTCGCCAGACCAAACACTTTCTCTTATTTCATTGGAAAGGTTCCAGAAAAAGATAAAAGTATATGGTTGTTGTGTTTCATCTTTAGAATGATTATATCGCTTGATTTTGCGTAGTAGCGTATTTTAGTATTCTGCTTTTGAAATTGTTCAAGTTCATGGAATTATTTCCTAAGTCCCCGACTTGAAAAGGATCAGAGAGATTTAGTAGAGTTTTTAGATCGTTTTAAGAGACGTCTTTAAAAGCCGAAATCTAAACTCTGCTTGCGACGTAGTTCGTTCTTCATGGAATATGAGCCGCATTTCTGTTTTACTATTTCATCTAAGAACTGAATTTAATATCGAAGTAAAATTTTCTTTTTTCGTTTTGAAATGTTTTGCATTAGAGGTCTACCTCTAAAGTTTTGTTTCGACCTAAAGTTTTATTTTGATCTTAAGTATAAAATATAGTGAATGTTATTTGAGATGACCGCCCACGGTTCTAGACAGTTTTGATCTTCTGCAGGAATGTCGCTTTCGAAAACATGATTGAAGGGTAATATTCAACACTGTTATTTAATTTTGTTCATAGAAATAATGTTAATTTCGTGTAGTCGATAGAATTGAGTCGATCGAGTTGAAAATATCTAAAATGTTTAATAAATTATAAACTGATGAGGATATGGTAATGCCTATTTAAGACGACCTTTCAGCGTAAGTAAAAATGACTTCACCAGCGTGAAGCTAATTTAAAGAAAATGGAAACATTGTTCATACTATATATGAAGCAACTTTGATATTAGAGGAACAACTAGAGCACCAATGGACATAGGTATCAAATGTTTCTTGAGGATAGTATAAAAATTTTATTTACGTCCCAAACACTTTCAAATTTTATTGGTACGAGCTACTTGCCACGTAGCCCACTTATCATAGAAGTGATCGAGTTTTTACCATTTTACCGAGTTTTTGGCAAATCCATGTCTGTGGTCCAATGACGAAATTGGGTGTTGATTATGTTACGTTCAATATCCATAAAAATCCGAAGTTTGTAAACGAAATGACATTTAAAGAACTATAAATATTTCAGAACGAAGCATAAATCAGAGATGAAAGTTGCAAACGCGCATTATATTTTCTTTGTACTCGTACGTAATATGTTGCCTACTGTGAGGAATTGGATGGGGGAGCATTTTTAAAAATGTTTTTGCTTCCTTGTACGAAGCAAAGGAAGTATTGTAATCGCGAAAAATTTCGGATGTCATCTTTAAACTAAAATAACCATTTTGACCGTTCCTCAATTCATTTGGACTTTTTTTTCCCACGAGACGTCTGTACGTACGGATAAAAAAAAGGGCTCTTTTTCCCAAAACGGATCGTAAAAGGATTTCTTGGACGTCTGTGCGTACATGCGTATGTCATATATGTATGTATTTCGCATAACGGAAGGGAAATTTACTTTTAATGCGGTCTCCCGATTCCTATACCTATATTTGGTAAAGTTTTATACTAGTTACAAAAAAAATTAATTGTAAAAACGTTTGACTCCAGCACGAGAAAAATTGACCGGGATATTTGATTTCAAAATTTGCCATTTTTGATGTCATTTTCAACTTGTTACAAGGGATCGGTGAATTACGTTAGAATAATTTGAGGCAATAAGATTAAATGAAGTGCAGCCAAAAGCGTGTGTAATTTAATAAGCCGTACAGGGAAGTCATGTAGCATCCACATCAGATTTATTTTAAAAACATATCCTATCTGAGGTATTCAGTTTTAACAATAATGCAGTAAGCTTTTAGAGCTATTAGTCCCCCTCCCCGGAGCGAGAAACGTGAGAAACTAACTGTTCTCTCCCCGGTATTCAAACCACGGATCCTCCGATACTAGCTAAACGTGCTATAGTTACACCAGGGGAGAGATCGGGGGAAGAGGAAATTTCTTTTCAACTTTATATAAGAAGCGTTGTTGCTGCTGTTCCTGCTTTTCTTTTCCCGGCAGCGAGGCGGCTGGTCCACGTGGAAAATATGTTTATCAGTTATTTATGCCATGTTGGCAGTTTTTATTTACCTTATTTGGAACATGATCTCAACAACAGTCAAACTGTACTAAGCTATTGCTGCCGTATGTCTAAACTGCAGTGAATAGCTGATGAGTCAAGAGGGAGTTGTGTGGTGATTCAACGTAGAGGGAGACAAAGGCAGGTGAAGCTAAGTGCTGGTAACACTGCCGCGGCTGTACAAAGTATGCATCTTAAGGGTGGCACATCTAGTAAGATGACATGCATCTTCAAGTTGTGCACAAAAAGTGAGAAAATATGAATGCATGCTTAGCATATGACGATATTAAAAGATAAAAAATACAGTATCAAAATGCAATATATATGATATAGTAATAAAAGATACAACCCTAAGCCACGAAACCTGACACAATTTGCTGATCATTCTGATAATGCGGATCAGATTCACGAATTATAATCCGCATTAAGTCTACAATTTCCAAGTCAAGAAAAAAAAAAAAAAAAATAAAAAAAAAAAGAAAGAAAAGAAAATATAAAACTTTTATCATTGGCCAGGATCTTAGATACCTCAAATGTTGGACTACAAATATTCATTATACAAGCTGCCGAGTTTTGATAAAGAACATTCCGAGACGCTGATCCAAGGTTCTCCTAAAAGAATGAGCTGCATTTCATCGTACCATGTTTATATCTACCCTCCTGGACTTAGCCAACCATCCTGCCATTTGCATGTTCTTTCTAGCCTTTTGCTATTACACTTTCAGCTTACGAAAATATTTTAGAAGAGAAAAAAAATGAAGATATAGAAAAGAAAAAAAGCAGTAAGTAAGGTAAATGCATAAGTTCTCTTTTTTTGAACTGCAAAAAATTCCAAAAAGTATCAAAACTTAAAAAAAAATAAACAAGAAAAACAGAATGGGTAAAAAAGCTTTGACAATTTTAAACAATAGAGTCGAACTTGTTCACCCTTTCCCCCTATCCCTGGTGTTCGAAAAAGGCTGCAATAAGTAAAAAAAAACGAGAATAGTTTGTGTGCTTTTCCCTCGCTTCTGAGCGCCCACAGCTTTGTCTTATTTTACTAAAGAAGGGGTAGGGATCGTATTGTGAATTGCTCGATTTCAGAATATTCAGTATTTCGAATGTTCTTGAATTCTAACGGTACTATGCGACTAATGAGAACTAATGGCTCACGATGTCCCCCGGATATTTTTCCAAATGTCTTTCCTGAGCGAAGCGCTTCATTGTTGTAGAAAAAAGGTGGAATTTTTTTCGGGTATGCAGATTTCTTTTATGAAGGAAAATTTTCAGTACGTTTCTATTTAACATAAATTCACCGCTGTCTAAAAATGTGAAATATTCGTAATAGCTGTGCTGGAGCATGAAGTAATTATATATGTAGGAATGGGTTTATCTGTATATGAGTGTGTACTTGTAGGATTTATGTACTCCCGCGTTCAAAACGGTGGCAGAAATGTTGCTAATGAAATTCTGTGGAAATATGAAAAAATATAATCGAATCACCTTCGAAGTGTTAGCCATTAGAATGGATGCGCATGCTTCTGCGTTCCTGACATTCCTGCAAGCATTACTATAATACTTTAATCAGGTAGAATCATGTTGATAAGCGATAAGAGAAAGGATGAGAAATGATATAAATAAGGTGGTTCTGACTTGCAGCCATCTGTTTCTGATTAAAGAACCCGACATGCCTTTACTCAAAGTGCGGTATCGCGCCAAATATTCGAAAAATGCTTTAACCCCGCTTTTACTACAAAACGGACTACGCTATACTAGGTGATGTCCGAGGTGTCCATTTAAAACCAAGAAGGTTAGAATAAATGTAGTTAAGTCTCCTTCGTATACCCCGTGCTGTGAAAATGAAGCCATGAACCTCACGGTATGACGTCACGACTTATTATGGCAGCTGCTATAAGCCTTCCAGTTAGTTTTGTTTACATTCTAATCGATGTTGTCTACATGTTTGCTTTCATCATTGAAATTTATAAATCTCCTGTTCTAATTTCAGTACTTAACATAAATGATTACTGCTTAGTAAATAGAAAAACCACAAGGATTGCAAATAATTATTTCAAATTTAATAAAATCCATGATAATGTGTAAATAGTAACTGTATGATACGGTAAAACCTAGAATACCAGTGGAAGTTTCAATGGTATTTTACGCAGATTATGCCTAAAGACACTTTTCTGAGCCTCCAGAGGTTGATATTTGCTCTCAAGGTCAGTGTAATTTTATTTAACAATAAGTTTCATCTTATCTGTACGCTGTATGGTGGCCTTGATAAATCGTAACGTCATGTTGTTAACATTTCCCTGCCTTCATTTTTGTGACGTCATGCTTACTCTATGTGTTCTAAGCTCCTTGGCTATTAGTCTAGAAACGAGATTTCACGCTGCTCACTATAAACGGGGAATCATTTCAAAACGTTGCCACCAAATATTTTCGCCCTGTATTATTTGTATGTTCCTTGAATTGTGAAGTAACGACGGTACCTAGGTTGTTTCATGATTTAGTTATTTCATATTTTGTAAAATGTTAATGAATTTTTTATTAACAAATTCAGCGATCTGAAAGCGAGCAGTGGCATCACTGTGAGGAATAAAATATTTTTATTTCTATCAGAAATTCGGATATGCTGTTTTAAATATTTTTTTATTTTGCTGTTGAATCCAGGCTTATGTGGCGTAAGGGCGAAGAACATCATATTTAATAAATAAAATTAACATATAAAAACGTTAATAAAAATCTGATGTGGACACCATATGACTTCCGTGTATAGCCTATTAAATTACATACATATTTGCTGCATTTCGTGCAAACTTATTTCCTCAAATTTCACTAGAGATCTCATTCAATTAATTCAGTTCTCACTTCGCGACTAAGCAAATATACAGAAATACTCAAAACATCTTCATTAAAAAACTTTAAAATACAGAAAAACATAAAATACCAAATACAGTTAAAACAGTTACAAAAACAATTTTTACAATTAAATTTAGTTTCTACTCAAAAACAAGCAATTCCGCCAGCGGGCAAGAAGACAGATTTTTCGATGCACAAAAGTGAAAATTTACTTTTGATCCCACGCGGCAAAAAGACATCAAAGGTGCAGAAACTCGCTTAATTCACTATTCTGTTGAGTTTCAAATGTAAACAAATGGTAGTTCGTTAGGCTTAACTCGCCACTTTAACTTTTAAATTGCTGATAATTCTACAACTATGCATTCAGATTAACTAAAAGAACCTTAACCGGAACATAAAAACCACATAATTCAATCACTTTTAAAGCGAAAAGTGCACAATTTACCAATATATTAGAATAAAAAACTAAGCGCACCAAGCTAGTAACAGAGTGGGAATATATATATACGATTGGTGCAGCGGATTGCTACGAAAAAGGAAGGTGCACAACTATGTTATAGCTGTGTAATATACAAGATTTCAACGTTTTACGGCTATTCGTTCTTGAATTATGGGAGATATATACATATATACACTGCGAAAAAAAAGAGGGTGGGGACAGGTATTTCTCATTCAATTGGGCCGATTGACGAAATTCAGCGTACGTTTTTCATCTCTCGAAAGCGCGACTTAGAATATGTATTAGATTTATATATAGCATTGTTCTAATATACATATTTTGACACAAAATCGGATTTTTTCTGAAATGACATGTCAATTTTTTACTATATTTCGATTCTACTACTGACATTATGCCAAACTGCAAGTTTTGTAAAAATCGCACGAGTAGTTTTTAAAGAATCTGTTTTCAAAATTTTAGTTCCTCCGTGTTAATTGAATTTGATATATACTTATTAGTCTCTATTTTTTTATTAAATTCATTTTATTCTTTTCACATTTCAAAATTTAGGTTCATTCTAAATAAATTCCCTGATTTATGTGATTTATTTTGTAAATTTGTATTTTTATAAATTTTTCGAAAACATATTTTGAATAACCTGTAAAATTTTTAATCATTTTAAAGTAGATGTACTTGTATTTGTAAGCATACCGGTAAAAAATTAAAGTTTTTATTTAAAATTTCCTAGTATATGCGTGAATTTACATATTGGCGCATTCTGAAATTTGGCATATTTCTTATAAGCGATAATAACGCCAAATATGGTTTACGCACTTTGCTAAAATTATTTGAAAGTAATGAATGCTCGCGTACAATGAAAAAAAGGGCAGGAAAATAGGTTGCTATATATCAAGTTGTCCAAGTGAACTATTTTTCGCGCAAATTAAAAAAAAAAATACGCCAAGAAACATTTTTAATTTTCTCACCAAAAATTACATAATTTAATATCTACGCATAATTTGAATTGTAGAATCGAAATATGGAAAAAATTTGGCATGTCATTACAGAGAAAGTCCGATTTTGTGTCAAATATTATAACAATGCTATATAGAAAACTAATACATATACTAAGTCGCGCTTTCGAGATATGAAAAACGCAAGCTGAATTTCGTCAATCGGCCCAGGAGAACGGAAGATGTAGAACTGTTCCACCTTCTTTTTATTTTTGCGCAGTGTACGTACGTACAGAGACGCTCTGAAAAAATCTCTTCTGAATCCAGTTTAAATCAATTTTATAATC